>CAVNYN010235388.1:0-36927 GCA_963692815.1 Nyctanthes arbor-tristis
CCCAATGGACCAAATCCGATGGCTATGATTGGGGCGCTAGTAGTTACACCTGCGGCTGTTATGTCAATAAAGTAGAATATCTTGATTGTTAATTCTTCAGGAGGGAAACTTTTAATCACCTTGCTAGTTGGCTGGAAGATGCAAGGCAGCATGCAAATGCAAACATGTCCATAATGCTGATAGGAAATAAGTGTGATCTGGCTCATAGAAGAGCTGTAAGCACAGAAGAGGGAGAGCAGTTTGCAAGGGAACATGGCTTGATATTTATGGAAGCTTCCGCCAAAACATCTCAGAATGTTGAAGAGGTGATGAAATCTTTGCCATGTTCCACAATTCACAGTAATATGCTGAGTTCTTTGGTGTACTGTTCTTTTACTAACATAAGTGAAGGTTTAATAAAATTTGCCTGTCTTGTGGGTTGCAGGCATTTATAAAAACAGCCTCAACTATCTACAAAAAAATTCAAGATGGGGTTTTTGATGTATCAAATGAGGTATGTTATGTTCTGACTAGCATGTGAAATTTGCTTAGTTGTTTTCTATATACTTATAATAGGAATTCATTGCTTCCATCATTTAAATGGGAGATGTCACAAAGTTCAAAACAGTATGTCTCTATTCCTTGAGATGTAGTGGAATTACATAAGACGAATAAATGTCTTTTCCAAAAAGTTGGTTATATGTATATTTAGAGCATGTCTTTCTAATCTTTAGGAGTTTACGTATAAGCAACGTTTTAAAAGGTGGGGCCTAGATGTAACAGAATCCCCACAGACACGGAAGCCGTACACAATTTTGACAGCCTAATGCAAGCATAAGCTCTTTTTTTTATTTCTCTGTTTTGAGGTCAAATAAACTAATTACATAGAAAGCTTTTCCGGGGTTAGATGATAAGTTGTGCAAATAGTAAGTAGATAAAAATGGTCATTGGATAAATAGGTAGTAATTGTGGGTGGGTCCCATAAATTGTGTGAAGAAAACTTTTGTTTTGCCAAGAAGAGTGAAATGCACCCATGTTTACCTTAATCTTGGAAGCTTGCTTAGGGCTTCTTCTTCGTAGATTAAACTTAAAGTGATTTTTAGAAGATATTTTTTTGGGAGAATATGTGGTGAAATGTAGGGAAAGATTGTAGGGATATGTGAAAAATAATTTTTTACAGTAGTATTGAAATTCTATTTTTCGACAGTTGATTAAAATCAATGAAGATCAAGCCCTTAGCTTATAATTGGAATACATCTTTTCGATAGCTAAACTATTAAACATTAGTCAATCAATCCACTGGTAGAAGTTTTTCTAAAATTTTTCTTCTTACCATTCTCTTGAAATTATGATATTGGCCTTGGCCTTGGTCTACCTTTAACACAAAGCATTTTGCTGAAGATAACGCAAAACTTGCTTTAAGTCATTACAATTATATGCGGTTGCTGTGATTCAGGTGTAGTGAAGTCAGATGAGATTCTGTTCTGGTTTGATTTCTCTTATTTTCCCAAATGATGGAAGTAGAAACTTCATTCTAAACACGACAATTTCTCATACTTTGGGGACTTAGATATAAAGGTTATTAATTAACTTATATATATTAAGAGTCTCATTCTCAGTGTGACTGATTTAATTCAGTATCAAGCAATGGTCAAACCTGTGCTTTTACTATCATCTATTTCTGTTCAACAATACTTGTCCTATTTGTTACCCTTATCTGTTTCTTCAAGCTAACTGAATCTGTCACTAATGCCGTTTGGAGTTCTTATATATTGCTTTGCTATCTTGTAGATACAGTCATTATCTTGTTTGATGGATATGAAAATAGTATAATCTACAAATAATATTTGTAACGTTGATCACCATTGTTCAGTTCTTTTGGCCTTAGGGAAAACGACGAACATTAATAGCCCAAACAAATCTACTTTACATACTCCAGAATGTAAATATGAACTTAAATTTTGTAAGATGGGTATTAATTTACCAGGCTTCGGAATTTTGACGTGAAAGCAGGACCAGTCTTGTTGAAGGACTCAGGCCTTGATGGGTCTCACAAACTCTTCTGCACATAAATTAGTATTGTAATATAAATGAGTGCACTTACTTGAAAATATAATGTCTGATGCGTAAAGTAGACAAAGTCAAGGGATAAGGAGTTATGATAGAGCCTCGATTTTGAGCTGGCACTAATAGAAAATGCAGTAATACATGAATGGGATAGCTTAAATTATAACATAACCTGTTCAAATATCCTTTTGCTCCACACATTTTTTATGACTTAATCATTTCAACTATCAAATACTTTTAAAATTTTAGTCATAGGTCTCCCAGACATTCAAGACTGGTGATGTTACGACTGTACAGTTTCCCCCTTTTTCTACCCCTTACCGAGTGCCATGCCCTCAGACGGGACTGTTTTGCGGCACTGAACCTAAGGATGGAAAACTGAACCAAGAATTATCTTTTTCTCATCATAACTAAAACGTTTGTGGATTTGTTTCCCAAAAAAAGGAGAAAAAGAAAAGAAACAAGATCGACAAATTGATGCTTCGTTTGGTGGGTCAGAAATATTGCTTCTTGCTTTTCCTTGCAGTCATATGGAATCAAAGTTGGATACGGGGGAGTTCCTGGAACTTCAGCAGGGAGAGATGGAACGTCTTCTCAAGGGGGAGCATGCTGTAGTTAGAAGTGTTGAAATCACTTCTTCATACACATGGATGATGATGGACTGTGATTGTTCATTCGGGTTCTATATAACTCCTACCAGTCTTTCTATCGTTTGCTAATTCATTTGGTTTTTTATGCTGTCATATATGTAAAATATGTATTTGTCTTCTTGGTACTGCATTGAGGATTGCATATTATGTGAACAGGTGTAAATTATTTGTGGAGGTACTGTTTCAAGTTTACACAAGTCTGTTGGTTGAACTCTGATTTCTTTCTTTCTGAAAATAATAAAATATTATATTGTTTACGGTTCTCTCTCATCTTTCTAGCTTTCATTTTCTGCTTGGATAAAGATCCCGGCGGTTTTTTGCACTAGTTTTGAGTACTTGCTTTTAGGGGTGTGCGTTCGAGCCTCAGTCTCGAGTTTTGGATGGACTAAGATCGAGCCAAACTCGACTCGGGTTTAGGTAATGCTTTCGGTTTTTTTGGGCTTCTTCATTCTTGTAAAAGAATATTTTCTAAGGACCCATGAATCTTAAAAAAATACGTATATACAAAAGAAATCGATACCTCATGAGAGCGGCCATGGAAGTCATTAGGGGTGCGTCTAAAATGTTTATTATTAAAAAAAAAACGGAGAAGCTAAAAAATATGCAAAAATTTATTAGAACCAGCATTGAAACTGCAAGTCTGCTATTAAAAAAAAAATTGCTCAAAAGAAGTAATAGAAACCAGCTAACAAAGTTTAGAACAAACAAATGGATGTCCAAGGTGCAAAAGACATCCCCAGTTGCAATTCTAACATAGTTAGAGTAAAGCAATAGAAATCAGCTAACAAAGTTTAAAACAAACAAATGGACGTCCCAGGTGCAAAAGACATCCCCATTTGCAATTCTAACATGGTTAGAGTAAATATCATAACTTGTAATAATACAATCAAATCGAACATCAAAACATAGTCAAATTACAAAAGCATAAAACACTTTGTATAAACATGAAAATATAATGTGATTCCTAAACAACAAAGAAGAAACTTAGCCAGTCTCTTCACATCTCCAAGACTCTTAAGCCTCAAACTTCTCCTACACAAAAAGTTTAAGCGCATAAATGTTACATATGTGACAATAATTAGAGAAATCAGACCCACTTAATTTACTATTCGTAATAATAGTATAGTACTACTTAAAAACCACTTCATTTAATCATTGACATCGAGTTCCACCGATGCCTCCTTTCCCAATAATAATTAAACAAAGTTTGAAGAATACAAACTTAATATAGTACTTAATATAATATAATAATTAGAAAAGAAAATAAGTATGTGCTCACTTGTCTCAATCTTCTCTTAGTTGGAATCTTCAATGCAACTTCCATTTTTGAGGTCCACTCTTGAAGCATCTCCAATAGAATGTCCATTTGAGAAATTTTTCTACCACATAATCTAAAAGAAACTGATGTGGCAATAAAAAAAAATAGATATAGTCTACTATAATATTTAGATGTAGACGGTGTCGTAAATAATGTTTATATATGTATCCTCTCTCCTATTTTTTCTTTCTTTCTCTTTTTCGTTACTGTATCAACTACTCATATTTTACAAGTGTTTCGTTACTTCATGCAATCCACGTGATTATTGGAGATTTCTTATACCAAATTTCACTAATTCAAACCACGTAACAAGCAATCCACCTTACTCCATTGGAGGTGCTCTTAGAAGTCTAGAGTCTTCTCTTATCCAATTCTGTATACAAATTAAGGTCTCAATAGTTTTAGAAGTTAATGAACTCCTAAGGGATCCAAGACACGACCTCCTCTGCTAAATGCCAACTCTAAAGCAATTGTGGAAATAGGAATAGCAAGGACATCGCTTGCAATCTCATATAAAATTTTAAATCTTGAACTACTAATTTTTCACCAATACAAGTCACAAATGCATCAACATGGGGTTTAGTTCTTTTAATCAAATACATACCTTTGAATTTCATCTTTTGCCAGACATATCCAAAGTAGAGGATGACTTACTCTTCTTATACTTTCCATCAAATCTGTTAAAAGCATTCATGTCATCATTGGCATCCTTGGTTAAATTCATAACATCATTACAACTACTTCTACCACTTCGATCTTTAGCACAACTAGATATATTACCCGTGCGATGCACGGGAAGAGAAACTGTACAAGTAAAAACATATGGAGAAAATTGAGAAATAGATCAGTATAAATAACGCAACGAATAGATGAGATTGTCATGCTTTTACAAATTTTGGAAAACTTCTTTAAATACAACATTTGTTGTTGATCTCATTGGTCTACCGCTTCTGTCACAAATTAATATCTTTAAACCTGATCGACTGGTAACTCTGGAAATTGCTACATATAGCTGTCTATGGGTAAACACTGGTTTTATGAGAAGAATTCCAATGTGGAAGATCGATTGTCTTTGACTTTTATTTATGGTCATTGCGAACGACACCATCAGTGGGAATTGTCTTCTCTGAAATTTAATCGGTATTCTGGAGTCTGATGGTGTCAAGGACATTCTTGGAATGAAAACTCTGTGACCTGTATTGTTCCCTGAGAGAATTTGACCTTCCAATACATGATCTCCAAGCCTCGTAATAATCAATATGGTTCCGTTACACAGCCCCTGAGTTGGATCGATGTTCGTCAATAGCATTACAGGTGCACCAAGTTTAAGCTTCAACTCATGGTTGGGAATACCAGAACACCTCAACGTATTAAGGAATTCAGTTGAATAGATATTATCAAACAACAATCCGCTCTTCTCTGCTCTACATAAAACATCTGCGCTCATATAAGTTTCTCTTCTGAATTCATTTTTGAGATCATATGTTCATTTATATCAGCAATGTCATCATTTGTGGGGGCCAAAATTGCTCGACCCTGCAAGTAGGAAGCGTCACAACCATCGCTGGAGAAGGCGGGGTAAGTGCTTTCAACTATAGAATGTATAGGATCACGTGTCGATGTTATCAAAATGTCATATGGAATTTAGACCTCGACATGACCATCATTTTCCCCGCCTGCTATGCCATCTCCAACACTTAAAATCCACTCCGAAAATACTTTCAAGTCATTGGCGTACTCACTGTTGTTCATACCCTGTAATCTCATGTTTTTTGTCAGCCTTAGCACTTTGCAATGCTTCTACAGATAAGAAGAATTTATGTTTCATGCACCACATCCTGACGCGATCCCTTAGGAATAACGGGTAAAATTTGACGAAAATCGTCGCCAAAAACCATTGTCGTCCCACCAAATGGTTGTAGGGAACTAATCGGACTATCATATCTCAACACATCTCGCAAACTTCAGTCGAGAGCTTCAAGGCAATACTTATTCATCATCAGTACCTCATCCCATATTATCAATTTTGTCTTTGATATCAATTGTGCTAAAGGGCTTCCGTGCTTAATATTGCAAGTAGAGTTTTCATCGGGATTTAGAGGAATTGAGAATCGGGAGTGAGATCGGAAGACCACCTGGCAAAAGAAGAGATGCTATCCCGCTTGAGACAACATTAAGTACAATCTCACCCCTTGAACGAATAGCTGCGGAAAGACTTTCCCATACAAATGTTTTCCCGGTGCCACCACAACCGTACAGGAAAAACACACCGTCTCTACCAGAATTAACAGAATCTATTAAGGTGTCAAAAACAAATCTCTGCTCTTCTGTAAATGCTGCCAAATTCCTTTTATGTTCATTAGCCAAAGATGCTCTACATATGACAACTCATCGAGTATCAACTAGTTCGAAACTGACAAAGCATCAACCGCAGTTGGGAATGGCATGGAGGTAAAGTCTAAAAGACTCCTGCCTCTACTATGCATTATATTTTCAAGCTCCAATAGGGCGTAGTTTTGAATTTACTCTGATGTTAGTTGTAGACCTATATAATATAATATATAAAATATCATTTCATATATACTACATTTAGCAACATTGACCTAGTTGACGTACGTAAATTAGTATTTTCGAAAAAAACACACTTCGATTACCTTGATTTCCAGTCAAAGTCCTTTGCCAATACAATATGTCATCTGATAAATACTCATAGCACTTCCACACATGCTCGGGTCGTGACATAGAATCCGAGACCAGTAAGGTTGCAAAAAGATTTCTTAGAGAATGAATTGAACCCCATTGACTCGCTTCAATGATGACATCAATGTACTCCTTATCATTATCTAAAAGCCCTTGTACGTAGCACACATCCCTATCTCATGCCTGACACCTTTGACACATTTTATATCATCATAACTGGTAGGGCCTCGAACGATTGTGAGCATGAGTCTCAAATAGTAAAGTTCTCCTTTACCAGGAGGTACGTAATAGAGTCGTCCAATTGTGTTTCCCCGCTGACGTGGTAGCCATTCCCTGTCCTTACTATCCCAAACAGAATTTGAGGGGAACTCTAAATAAGTAAGCTCCCTGGCCTCAGGATATTTTTTATTTGAAGTCAACATGCAGTGAACATGCTTTGCTTGATAGTGGGTCAATTGAAAACCCTATCCGGTGTTTGATCAGCAGAGAAGTAAACAGTTTGCTTGTCTAGCAGATGAAAGGCCAACGGCTCAACTGAAGTGTCTCTGTAGTGAATGTCATAGCCGAACATTCTCCATGCAGCCTCACAAGATGAAAGGTATCTACAATCATAATACATTTTAATCTCGTCCACACCACCGTTGGAGCTGTCATTTTCCGTACTTTTATAGACACTTGTCGTGACACGTCATGCCCTTTGTGCACGTACTTGAAGAGGTACTTAATAGATCTTGACTAGTTGTACCATTCAACATTTATATGAGCACCGTATTTCAGCAAGAGGTTCCTATTATGAGGGACAACAAATCTGTTATCTAAATGAACGCCATTTTTTTCACAGTGCGGCCATTATCTGTACGTCTGTACAAAGGATATCCATCTTCATTAAGAACAGTGGCGTCACTGAATCTTTTTGGGAAATGCTTCACACACTTGCCATCCAGCATACAGGGAGAACTTTTCCCAGGTAAACCACACAGACCGTGCACCATGAATTCCTTGACAACAGCATGGTAGAATGGATCATTTTTTTCATCTAGAATCTCAGCCGAAATAATTTTATCGATATCTTCTGCAGTTGGATTTGTCGGAAACCCCTCAAGCCAAAGCAAAATATGAGCATGTTGTGTACGCATCGACTAAGAATTGTTGAAACAGTCGCCTGGAGAATAAGATATGTGGCGATTCACCAACTCTTTCTTGCAATCAAAAGGTAAAATATTCTCGAACACTGAGAGTAGCACGACCACGTGCTGAATTTGAGTTCGACGAATTAAGCGGTACAACGACGTATCCATTTTTACCATTTAAGAAAAGCAACGGATACTGCAATGGCAAGTACAATGGATGTTGCTTAGTGATCCATTGCAGTTGGCCATTGATTGGCTCGACAATTATATCCCGACTACCCTGTTGCATGTCAAAATCACCTACGATTAGACCGGCCGCCTCATGATCATTTTTTGGCAAGTTATACTATCGTTCATCTGAGTAAGGACGATTTTCAATTATTCCATGTTGACCGATTAAACGAATTCTCACATTTACAGTTTTCTCTGTACGCATCTTATCACGAGCAAATCGGAATTGCTTCACCAGATCATTGTGATTGTTCAACATGTCTCTTAAATCACTAATGATATCATCAGACAAATGTGAAGTACTTGAATTAAGCCTACAAAAAATAATGAGAGAGATAAAATCAAATAAAAAAGATACAAATATAAAAAAAGTTGAATAAAATACATAGAATGAGACATGTTAGGATTCATTACCCAATTGCTCACTTTCGATCGGCAACCTCTGATGCAGGATCTGAAATATAAAGTTGAGTGTAACATGGATCAGCTCCCGGCGAAGCTAGTAGACTACCAATTCAGCGACATATTTGCCCATGCAGTCGAAAAATAGGAGATGAACAGCGTCATGTAAACTATCGTCATTTTTTCCTCCCATAGAAGTGAAGGAAAACATCATGTTATATGTTCAAATATTGTTGATGAAATTTTTACTCATATCATCATCTCCACCTAATAGCTTTTTAAAGAGATGCGGCGGCTCATCCATTAGAGAAACACAAATCTTTCCATACATACAGCACAGTGAGAATTTTGGGTCCCTACATGTTTTGTACCACTTATCAACTCGTTCCTTGAACTAAAAGATGGCTGTGCAGTAACGGCATGTGTAGGAGGGATTGCTGAGATCCACGTATTCTACAAAAAGAAAGGGAAAAAAGTATAGAGTGTCGATACTTTGAGGGGCACGCAAACATGACGATATTACGTTGAGGGGCACGCTAAATTCTTTGTAAAATTGTGAGAAACTTTTGTTTAGTGTCCATGTGTAGGGAGCTCATCTTATAATGTGATTTTTTTTTCTTTTAACTATTTTTCCTATTGAAATGTAGATGGTATTCTAGTGGGAAGAATTTTGTTTTTTTGTATGAATAGGGAAAAAGTGTTACCTTTTAATTTCATACGCGTGACTTTAATTTTATCTTTTTTAATGTCGCAACATTTCGTAGTTAGAGCAGTTGGATTTCTTTTTCTAGACGAAATATAAAAAAAGTTACACAAATATAAGTTTGAATGATTGTTTTCCATGCGAAAGGTAAAATAAATAGTTACACATATAGAGCGTATGGAATTTTGTTCAAGGAGACAACAAACAAAATGGGAAAAAAGCATATCACATAGAAAAAAAAGGCAAATAAAACAAAATATACAATACAATAAATAAAATAACTAAAAAATCTTTTAACTGTTACTGGGCCACAATCAAACTGTACGATGAAAAAAATATGTGCCAGAAGAGAAAAAAATGGCCTCGACTAATAAAGCCGATCAAGAGCCATTAATTTAGTGCGTTAAATCTTTAGCCTAAATGCAGCACAAAAATTTCAAAAATTCATAGAGCAGCACAAAATGACCAATCAATTTTACCCACTATTTTTTTACTTCCATAAAATGCCGGCCCATCTTTTATCGAAGCCCACCAACCTTGGCCCACCAGTCCCGACCCCTAATAGTGTAAGCTCAACCCGAATGTTACATATTGGCCCTTTTAAACGGCAGGCCAACCACAACTCTATCAGTTGGCCCAATTTCCTTCGAACCCCATTAAGCCACCCTCTGCTACCCTCAACAGGCCTAACTATAAAAGGCCAAATATTCAGCCCTAACTAACACTTTCTCATACCCGAACCCTAGAACCAGCAGCTGCAGCGGCGGGAGCGAACTTTCTCACACCCGAACCCTAGACCCAGCAGCTGCGGCGGTGGGGGCGGCGGCTACATCGGTGACATATCTATCAGTACTCACCGGTCATCTACCTAAAGATCACACACGCCTAGCCAAAAAAAAAAAAAAACCCTCACTCTCATTACATCAGCACATCTACAAAAAGCCCGACCACCAGCCGAACTGTGAAACTGTCCACAGTCGAATGTCATTTCGAATCGGGGTCACTGACTCGTATGGGGAAAATATATGCAAAGCCAGCCGAAGCTAAGTTCATTCCGTGTACTTCACATTCCTTTACATTTTTAACTAATGACATGAAGTATTCTAATCCATGTTTTCTTGTCGGTCCCAGGAGACGTACGCAGCCCCTAGATCCATGGTACTGGAGTCTTGTATTTGGGCGGGTGACTTTATTCAAGACTGATCATGTAACTCCTAAGCATATGTTAGAGGTAATTAAGCTTTATATGGATTTACTCGAATGGATATTCTGCTTTTACCTGAATGCTGGATAAATTTTTAAATAATTTGTTTTTTTTTTTAATTTCTGTGGATATACAATTTCACAGAGCCAGATCTGTAGAACTAGACTGGGGTATGCGGTGCTTCAAGTGGCTTCGAAGTGACGGGCAAATACTCAAACAGATAAGTCCCTCTTCTTACAATCTAGGTTTACTATGTTTTTAGTGACATATCAACGTGCGTTGTGTGCACAGATTGAGTATATATAATGAAAGATTAGGGTTAGCGTTCTTGTTCAGTTCAGATTGTGCATTTAAAATTATTCCAGCTGTCACTTTATGCTTTGTTTGAGGGCTCTGTTTGAGGCAGCAATTGGTTGCTAAATTTTGATTAACTTTTATCCCGTCCCATTTGTCTGAAAAATTGAATTAGTTGGCCAATTTCATTTCCCTTGCAATCATATAGGTTTCCCTTTTAAATGGCTATAGTTAAATTCGTGTGCTTTAATATGTGAATGCTTGGGATATCAAAGCCACACTAACACTTCTCTGATAAGTTAGTTCAGACAGTTTTAGAAATGCAGTTTAATTGATTTATGTTTTTTTATCCCTTTTCTGATATGTAGTAGTTTCAAAAGGCATGTAAGCAGGTCCTTTGTTATACTGTATGTGAAATTTAAAAAAGTTGCTTACAATATGAGTTTTTTGTGTTTCTGCTTACTTTGACGTAGTCTTTGCCTATCCCAGTCCCTGTAGGCTAGCAAAATAATTGGGTCGATAATTTTGTCAAATTTTTGTTTGGCACATGTGTTGTTTATTGTTAAAATCAAAGAAGGTGGAAAATGCATAAATTTCCAACTAATGTTTATCTTTTTTTCCTCATGTTTTTTTCATTTTTCATCTATTCCAGTATAAAAAAGCTAAATAGTTTTTCTGTCTACTGTAACCAAAAAATAAAGAATACTTTGTATTCTTTACTTATTTCCTCTCTATTGGCTATGCTTAATTGGTGTCAAATTAAATTAAATTCTTTTTTACATTGGATATGAGTTTAGTTTATTATTGTTTATTGTTACTGGCTAGCCAGTTAACGTTATTTTTGTTAATTTTGGTAACAATTTAGTTGATTCAATTCTTTTTTTTTTTTTTTGTTTAGATCTGTTCCAGTTGGCCAAAATGTAAGCAAGTGGTCAGGGATACGGCGACATGCAATGAGCAGGGAAATCTTATGTAATGGGAAGGAGTCAGTTTCTGTAAATATTCATTCTCATTTCTTCTTTGTGCCTTCAGTGTATTAGTGATGTGTATAGGTTAGTCATTACAGCATCCAGACTACTCAGTTTGTAAAATAAAGTTTTTGTTATATCTTTTGTAATTAAAGTTTTTAAGGGTCCGGATATAAACTTTTGTAACACTAAATGGTGTATCACGGGGGGAGAAGCACCTGAATATGCCACCAAGTGTAAGGTATTGTACTCATAATGCGTAGTTTTTGGCAATTTGTATTTTTTATCGTATCACTGTGTAAGAAACTATTTGATAAGCTTTAACAGTGGTTATGTTTGTACCTGAATAGGAAAAAATCAGAATGCAGATGGGCAGATTTGCCCTTAACTTTACCAAGCGGCCTTTAGGCTAAATCCTGGTAAAATACAACGATCAAAATAATTTTTCTCCCCGCTAAGCTGTTTATTTTCCAAATTTCTGTGGTTTGAACATTGTCTATATGTATGTTATAAATCTGTGTTTTGAAGCTTCTGTCTAAAAAGTTGGTAGTGCATAGTTTGGATTCAAAATTTGTTTTTATAAGTTAAACTTTTCCAGCCCGTTTACATAGTTAGTTGCACAAAATTAACCAGTAAGGTAGTTTTTCAATGAATATGTTAAACATTTTGAACTTGCTTACATAGTTGCACACCCATAATCAAAAAGGTAGTTTAAAACCAAAAAAAAAAAAAAATTACTTATATTAGCGGATAGTTAGATTTGAAGTTGGTAGTGTAGTGTTAAACTCCTTCAAAAATGCGAAATAAATTAAATTACATACTTAAAGATACTTTGACACTTCTGAACAACGTAGCTAGACACACTATCAAATTCTAATATTTGAGTAAAACACTCTTAGGAATATGTTAGTTTAAAAATCACCAAAACTTTATTAATTTGTAAATTTCTAATAGGCCAGTATAGAGACTTAAAAACTATGTAATAAGAGAGTTAAAAGACTCGTAACAATTTGTAATGAAAGAAATTCAGATTCGTAGTGAAATGTCTTCTCAACTCTGTTATACTTAAGGGTTAAAAAGTTATTCCTTTAAAAACCTTACTTAAACACTCGTAAAATATTTATAATAGTTAAGAGTTAGTTAAAGATTTGTGCATATTTCTTATAAGTTAGTAAATAATTTTGAAATAGGTTAATTAAAACTTGTAATAAGTCCAGCAAATATTCCACAATTATCTATTAACTTAGTTAAAGATCCTTGCACTTGGCAATAACCCAGTTGAAGGTTCCTAAAAACTGGTGAAAATATGAATTAAGAGTTACGATACTTAAAAGAGAGTAACGGACTTCTAAAATATTTAGTTAAACTTACTCAAAAATTCTACTAATTTGGTTAAACATTTGTAAAACATTTTAAAGATTACTCTATGTTGCAATTAAAGGAGGTATAAATTTCTGTATAGTTAAATGTCTCTTAAAATTCTGTAATCAGATACTTAAATATTGCTAATTGTTTACCAATAACCGAGGTAAGGTTTTCTTCAAAATTTCTAAGGAGCCAGTGACTTTTCCTACAGAGTTTGTTATAAGACAGTTAAGAGTTATAAAACTTTGTTATAGATAGGAGTTAAAACATTTTTCCAGTTAAAATTATTATTATTATTCCTGTATAACAAAGGAGTCTTCAAATTTTTATAATAGTTAACGGTGAGTTAAGGATGTTTATCTCTTATTAATTAGTAAACAATTTCGTAATAAATTACTTAAAACATCTAAAAAGTCCACTATATATTTCGCAATTTTTTCTTTTAAGTCACTTAGAGATCCATGCAATTGCCAGTAAGCCAGTTAGACGTTGGCAAAAATTTCTAATAGGCCACTTTATTATTCAGTTATACACTCTTCAAAAGTGGTAAATAACTTTGTCAAAGGTTGTTACATATTTATAATTACTTAGTACTAAAATTAATAAAAATATGTAATAAGTTAGTTGAAATTGTTGAAACCTTTAAGTCCATGTTTTAATCATCCTTAATCAGTAATTTAAACATGCTTAAATAATCGTTAAAAGGGCAGTCTCAAGTTAGTTGAGTTAACAGTTACTTCAAATGCAATTAGAGCACAATAGAATGATTAATAAGTGAAGAAAATATGTTACTTCAGCAGATAGTACCTGGTGCTAAAAAATGAGACACACACTGCCCTCTATCTTGGCCTATAGTAATACAGCGTCTTAGATGAAGACTATTGCACAAATTCTAGATTATAGAACTAACATTGTAAAGAGACATTAAGTACTTCCATATAGCAACCTGGGGTTTGTCTTCGTAGGTTGGGAAAAGATGAGGTGTTTTTCTTCATTGTAGGCTCCAGCTGTGTAGTAAAGGGCAATTGGACATGCTTCCCGGGATTTAATTTCTGTATATTATTAATGTCCCTCAAAGCCAGTTCTCTTGCTGCTGTTACACTGTCCACTGTAGAAGACACATAAAAACCTATCATCTACAAGTCTACATGTACATAATAAACTGGGAAAAAAATTAGTTTACAAATTTGTGGACGAAAATTTGTTTTGATCTTACAATTTGTTAGACCACTAAGTGGCATTGATGAGTTCTCTTTTTGGAGTGTTGTAAGTTGTATGGCCTAACTCACAAGAGGCTCCTCGATTTGCAGGTTTCCTGTAGAGATATTTATACGATGGGTTTCCTTGGTCAGTAAGACCATGGAGATCAGGTATTTTTTCTGAACTTGCGAAATCTTGGTTACAAAATAGGTAGGCACGTTAGTGTTTGTAAATACCTGTACAGATATACTGATTGTTGTGTCAGTTGGCAGAATGTGGACTCTCTACAGTCTGCCTTCTTTTGGACTGGGAGATGTTTATTTCCTGCATCCTTGTGTGAAGCACTGCTTGATTACTTCTGAATGGCTTATTGTGTGTCAGGAAGAAGCACACCATTTGAGTTTTTTTTTTTTTTTTTGTGTGAATGGAATAGAATAGAAATCTGCTTAAGGAGTTTTGGTTGTGTGTTTTTAAATAGGATGGTAATACATCAGAGGGCAAATACCCCCTTCCAATAAAGTAAAGATCCTAAAATCATTACCATATGGCTATTTCAAATAGGTCTGCTGTACTGTGAGCACTATTCAGCAGCCTTGAAACAGTGAAAAAGATTGAGAAATCTGGCAAAAAAGGCTGATATCCTTTTCTTGGTAACTGTTGGGATGGGAATGGGGGTCGTGTAGTACACAACAACAATAAAAAAGAAAACAAACTTTTTAGTGTTCCAAGGTTAGCTGTTGGAAATTATTTTCTTGGTTACTTATTCTTATACATTTAAATAAGAGTTTTTCAAGGGAAAAGTTAGTACTTATGTGACTAATCTGATTAGTCTTATACATAGCTAAGATGTAATATATTCATTATTCATTACTTTAAATGTATCTGAAAAATCATTTCTATGATTTCATTGCCTTGATAATTTGATAGGTAGTATACATATGTGTGTGTATTAGATTGTAAGTCCTAAAGTTAATAGCGTATCTTTAATTGTTAGTGAATACGGCTACAGATTTGTGTAAGTCAATCTGAAAATTTATCAGAATTATCATTGCTCAGATTATTTGCTATCTAGTATATTATATATTATCGTTAGATTATAATAATAATTGGCACAGTTAATAGATAATAGTTTATGTTTAATTGTTAGTAGATCTGTTATAAAATTATTTATATATAGATTTAGACTAAACTGACTTGACAAATTGCGAGTATGTCATGTAAATATTAAATAATAAGTTTAATTGTGTATTAGTCTATTATCTTATATTTTAGTTTTTATTTATATTAGAATTAGAATTAGAATTAGAATATATTAGAATATAATTGTTAAAGTTGGAAGAGTGGGTTGATTAGTTAGTTAATCCGTTATAAAAGTTTATAAGTTAAATTAGTCTAAAAGTCTAGGAGTAATTTTTTAAAAACAACGTTTTTTATAATAAGTATAAATATAAATATATATTAGTTTACAATAGTTAATGTTTATGTGTGATTGTTAGTAAACACGCTTGAGTATTGTTTAGGGCAAATAGTTGCAGATACCTACAAATTTAAATTAGCAAAACAACTGCAGTAGCAAAAAATACACGCCTACGTTGAACAGATGCCCATATAGGGCATTTTGTAAAGGCGTTATAAATTCGCTGTTACTTAGGAGTCTACGAAATCACTTAGCAAAACATGCGTGATTGGATGCTAGTTAAAAAATGTAATAGGATCTACTAAAGTCCACGCCTGAATTTTAAACATTTATGTAGCTTTTGGGCTTAAGTTGAAGCCATAGCCTCTTCATGGCTTCTCTTTTTAATCACCCTACGTAGCTTGTTCGAGCTCTGTGCAACAGAGCCGGATTCATCGCCATCGATGCTACAACTGATGTCTCCCGACGGCCTCTTGATTGGTGTTTTTGCTGGTGAGGTAACCACATCACACACAGAGTCCTCGTCTGTCAATATCTCTATTTCGATGAATTCGTCCTCATCATCAGCAGCTTCGACTTCCAGACGAGCTCTACATCCTCGTATATCTCTCTAACAACATAAACAGTGTCACCACCTTAGAAATTTTTTTAAGGACATTTAACTGAAAAAACAACTCTCTTCCAAGCAAATAATAAACATCGTCTGGAATCGACTGTTTCATTACTCCTTTGCCCTTGAATGAGGGTTCCCCTGCCCTTCTAGCAGTGTCCAGGCATGAGATTAAATTGAAACATTAAGTGCTGTTAGTTGAAACATTAAATATTGTTAGTTTTTGCTAGATGAAAACAGTAATAGCTCAATGAGTTACTCACAGTCTCCATGCGTTTACTTAGGTCATCTGCACTTTTTCCTATTAACTCTTTGGAGCATTTGTTCCACAAGAGCAGCTCCAATGACTTTGTACCATCACAAACCTCAATTAACAGGCGGAACCTGTTTTCTTTCTCCACAGGTCCGTACTTGTCGCATTTGTAACCATTCCCATTCCGTGTAATCTTTCTGTAGCATTTTACACAGCTTGGGAAGCACCATCCATGATCTTCTTTAATTGTAGAAATTGTACCAATCACCCATACCAATTGCTCCTGTTTAAAATAAAGTAAGATCTACGTTAGCTCTATTCACGACACCTTTCTTATGATTTATTTGTTGTGCCTAGTTTGTATTACCGTCCCAAAGTTTGGCACATCTTCTAGTTTGCTCATGTTGTCAACAGTATTCTCTATTTCCTTTCTCACTGATTTGTGTGAAATGGTTGAGGCTTGGCTGATTTGGTATGATATTGCTGGGTCCCCTTGTGGTAGACTATAGTACAGGCAGAATGAAGGAGTTATTCTGTGATATTGACATAAAAAATGATAAAAAAACACAAACAACGATCCTAGCTTACTCAAGAATTCTGCTATTTCCGTGACTTCTGGGTTGACAACTATTTTTGTGGCATAGAAAGTATTTGACACCCCAATCCCTGCAAAGTGGATGGCTCAAAAAAATGTTAGCTTTTATTTACTCACTCCAAAAAAATTGTTGTCATAACCATAGACCTTTGAATTCATTGCTTCGACACAGTTGTAGAATAGCTACTAATGGTTGATATTTCTGTGTTTTGTATGTGGTTCTGCATTTCAACTGCATAGTTTTATCATAATGTGCATGGTATACAGTTTCCTCTGCAACAATGATTAAAGTTTAATAAAATTGATAAATGTCTATAATTTCTATATGTCTATAATTGAAAAATGTGCACGGTACACCGTATGTCATGCAATTGCATTTCCATCTGTCTTGCATCACTTTTTGTGGTATATAACTTTAGTCTCTCGTTGTTGTCTCCAATGACCCTTCTGATTATATCTATAAAAAGTCAAGCTGATTGGTAACCTATTTCACAGATTAAGCTGATAAGGTTTTCTAAACAGTAAAAAATGGAAGATAATAAGTAGCCAAACCAAATAGTGGAGTCTTGTCCGAATGCTTTGCCTCCTGAATCTGATCAAATGGCTTTAAATAGTAGATGGCTGCGGGGAACCTAAAGTCGGTGGTTCTCCCCCACGTAAGTCCTTTCTAAAAAATAGAGTCTGAAACTGTGTTCGGTTGTTGGGTACAGTCCGTTGTTTTGTTGCACAAATATGCTTTTTATTACATATAGAACATTCTCTTCTATGAGGCCATTGAATTTGTCAATACTCTTTTCCCTTACAGTTGTCTGCATCCTGTTACCCTGTCAGGAAATACAATGGTGCCAATGAAACATAAAAAGAACTTTAGGTTTATCTATGTACTGTTTTGTCGATGAATAAGAATTCTAGGCTAGCTCCCATCCTGTCGCCATCTGGTATATTCCATTTGCTCCCACAGCGGAGCTTCAGGCGCCAGTCGAACCGATTGCAATTAAGGTCCTTCAAAAGCGTGATGACGGTTGGCATTTTTTAGATTTTCAGAGGCTGTTGTTCTTTGTGAATCTGTTGGTTGAGTGCTAGGTAGGATAAACGATGGAGGGTTTCAAATGTGAAAGTGCCTATTTATAGCCAACTTCCCATTTGATTGGCTTTGAAAAACTGTGCTCCTAGAGCCTTTAAATCAGTTGCTTTTAAATTCTCCTGATGTAATTAATGCTGCGTGGCTGCTACGAAATTGACAACTTCCCTTTTGATTGTCTTTGAAAAACTCCGAGAGCTTTTAAATCTGTTAAACTGATTAAATTGATATGTTGCCTTTAAATCCTCCTGCTGTAATTAATGCTGGGTGGCTGCCACAAAATTGCCAGCTTCCCATTTGATTGTCTTTGAAAAACTGTGCTCCTAGAGCCTTTAAATCCTTTAATCTAATGAGTTGCTTTTGAATCCTCGTGCTCTAATAAATGCTGGGTGGCTACTACGAAATTGCCAACTTCCCAGTTGGTTGTCTTTGGAAAACTGTGCTCCTAGAGCCTTTAAATCCTTTAATCTTTTGTAATTAATGCTGGATGGCTGCAATGAAATTGCAGTGAGTTAACTGTGGGAATGGCAGCACTGTTGAGACTATAATGGATTTGAATTTGAATTTGAATTTCTGTTGTTTGTTTCCGGCCTTGTACTTATTTTTTTCCTTCATTATCAAATTGGAAAAAGCAAGACATGTAAGAAAGTTAGCAGTTTCAAGTTGCCCGTTCTTAGTTATGCCATCGGATTAAAACATTATATGCTTAGAGATACCGTGCACCTTGAGCATTAAGATCTCTAAACTTCTCGTATCTCTTACAATGTTAGCTATTGTTGGATGCACAATGGAATCTATAGTCACTCGGTTCACTGTTGAGCATTTAATGAGTTTGTTGTATTCTATGTAGATGATTTGCCTACGTATGGTTCAAATTAAATTCAAATGCAAATTGTAAATTGTTCTGCGTGTTCCCGCCCACTGCTTTGGGAATTTGGGAAGTGAATATAATTATTCAGATTTTATTATTTAGATCTGACAAAAAACAAAAAATGATAATAATAGTAATAAGTTATATATTTGTAGAGAAGTGCAGCTATGTTTCGGCGGGAAATCTATGGTGGTGCCCGCCAAAACTCAACTGCTTTAGTGGATTATATATATTGTCCCCCATTATTATACAATTTGGTCTTCAAATTTTCAATAGCTTATTTCAATGCTTTTACCCTACTGGCATCACACAACCTGATTGCACAAAATGTAACATAGTCCTATTTGTAATGAGGATCTAACACAATAGCTAAAATCAACAACTTGTTGATCTTAACCACCAAACCCCAATACTTTTCAAGTTTGACTTTCGTGCTCAGTAGTGAAATACCTCAATAAAGAATCACTTTTTTTTCTCCATTGTTTCTAAACATCTTCAATTTGATAGAATTCTTTAACGAAAAGAGAATTAAGTCACATTCAATGATGAATTTTCTATAGAAACAGAATCGGGCTCTAAAATCATAGCATGATCTCCAATAATAACTTGCCACCTCACCTGTGTTAGGTGAGGTGGCGGGCTGTGAATAGAGATCAGAATCCGATTTCCGATCTGTTTTTATAGAAGGACTCCATTCAATGAAGAACTAAACTCTAAAGTACTATCATAAAATGCCTTAAAGAATTTTGCTAATTTCTTAGCTACCTTCCACTCATTCTTATTTGATGGCCCGCGTCTCATAGTTCATTTTCTTTATTAACAAAATACTTACAGTAAAATCCATTCTTCTTCTCTATTCGCGTAAATGCCTTCTCTAAATGTAATGCACTATCCAACATTAAATAGGATGAATTTCACCTAGTAGACACATCTGAGCTTTTCACAATCAATTTTCTCCTTTTCAATACAAAGTTTAAACCTAAAAAGAGATGAACGACAATACTTCAATGCATTGCAAATGACAGATATATATCTATTAAGCTCCTTGAATCCTTCATTAACAATCAAGTTAACAAAGTTTGCCGAATATCTCGCATGCAAATACTCAGCGCAAAAGCAATCATTTGGGCCTTTTTCCCCCTCTCAATTCATCTTTCACATAATTGATTGCATTATCAATAGTGCTGCATTGTCAACGGTAATGGTAACCACGTGCTTTATGAGTTTTGATCTAGATACACCAAGTATCTCTATTATACAGCGCATTCTCATCCACTAAGTGGAGATGATTGAGCTTAAATGCCCTCTTTTGGTTGTTGATTGACTAAAGAAAGCACCTTCAATTCAACTGGTAAAAAGCTAGAAGGGCCTCAAACAACATACAAGCAAGGAGTTCATGATAGCACAGGAATGGAGTTTAGAAAATTATGATGATTTTTTTTGTGAAGATCCCATCGAATACTGTCTTCTTAACAACCATCATAGTGTTTCATAAAGTACTCTTAGATTTTTTTTTACATATAGCAATAAACAAGTATATACCTAGGTGTCATGAAAGTCAAATTTACTCCATTATTTTTCAGAAATATAGTTTGAGAATTGATTTTAGGTAGACTCTAAAAAAATTATGACATATATCGGAAAACAATATGGATTATTTGTGAAATTTGTTTCTCAAAAGCATTGGTAGGTGGAAGTGTCCTGATATATATATATATATATATATAGCCTATGCGCGCACGTGTGTGCGTTTGCACGTGTTGCCTACACGACGCTCTTCCGATCTCAACAAAATTACGAATTTATGATACATTGCTTACTTCCATAACTAGTTAGGTAACTAGTTAGGGTTAAAATAGTAATTTGACATATCAAACTTCAGTGCAAGCCTCAAATTTGACGGGTCAAATTAAAGTAATCATAGTGAGACATGTTGTTTGATATGAATAACTAACATAAGTTACTTGTCAATTATGGATTGTTTGTTGATATGTAAGTGGTAAATTTGAACACGGACATTCAGTCAATACATGATTAACAACTGGCAAAGATGTCTCTCTAGAATTATTAGGTTAAATTACTATTTTAGCATTTATTTTTATTTTTTAAATTAAAAGGTTCATCCTCTGACGGATTCGATCTTTCGAAGACTGAATTGTTGCCTTTTCCTATTCATTGACCGGTCTAGTTTTTTCAACATTATAGAAGCTGACCCGTGGATTCACAAGCGCCATTTTATTGTTAAATTGAAATCCTTAAACTAATGTTCATAAAATTGAATTAGTGATCAAATTTTTAAAGTCAACGATTCAAGCGGCAAAAGATTGAATCAAGGTTTTGTTAAAATCTAACAGGTTTTCATTAAATGAAAAAAAAAATAGATTTTCATAAAAAATTAATTTTTTTCCAGTTTTTTTATTGGTTCAACCAGTTATTTTTCCAATCAGGTTCTTAAGTCGTCTATTTTTTTCAAGTGAACTATGCCCACTTTTCAAATGATTTCTGGTTTTCCCTATTTTTCCCTTTTTTTGGAAAGAAAATTTCCTTATGTGAAATTTAACTAAAACAAAAGGTTAACAAAAAACTTCATTTAAAAGGGTTCCATCTAAAAGTTTTGTGTAACTAGGGATCAATCTAAAAAATTTCTGTGTAACTAGGAATCAAAGTATTAAAATAAGAAAAAACTAAAAAGAAAATTACATTTTTACCCTTCTCTTTGAAAATCTAGTAGTTGTAGGTAATTCTGCATTGATTTATGATTAATTACCATAAGATCCTATTTAGCTGTGGTATCAGCGCCATGAAAGAAAGTTTAATAACTAAAAATTAAAAATCAAAACAAATTACTTTGACAAAAATTATCAAGGAAGAAGATATAAAAGAAAACTTAATACCAAAAAAGTTAGAAAATATAGAGAAAAACTTAGAAATCATAAACAAAAAGTTAACAAAAGTATACGTAGAAGTGGAAAAATGGAAAACCTAAGCTATAATAAATAAATATAACAAAGCTACAATATCTTTGGGACAACCATCATCAACTCCTATAGGACAACCATCACCTGAAATAAATCAAATTAATCAAAAAAATGGTGAGTAATATAACAAGCAAAACAAATATAACAAATAGACGAGATGCTTATATGCTACAAAGACAAGATCAAAAACACTCTTCAATTAAATTTTCACAATACCACCAAAAATATTATACAAAACCAAATAATAATTACCCTACTCAATATACACCTTGGAGAAGCACGGAAACCCAAATTAGTTGAGAAGGAAAATGGCTAGATTTAGGATGTATACAGGATACAGAGCAGGAGTTAGAATTATAGATGAAATCTATGGCAATGATGGCATACAGTAGTGAATTAATAGAAAGACAATTAGTTACTATTGAAAAATACGTTCATTGTAACTACAGCAAGATAGTAGGAAAATAGTAGTGAAGAACTTAAAACGCTAGTCAAAGGAAATAACCAAGATGAAATGGGAACAATATTAAGCAAATGTGAAGAAATCTTAAGAAGAGAGTATACATTAGTAATAAATACCAACACAATAGAAGATTCAAAAAGGAGAAATAAATGCTTGCTAATTTAATAATATGTGATATGTGTTATTTTAGATAATTTGCTTGTGAATTTAGAGAATATTATGAGAAATCGAGGTATGTAGCTACACAAGGAGCCTATGAGTTTATGAACCTAATATTTTTGAAATCACACAATCCATGGAACTTAGTATATATATATATATATATAAAGAATTTATAGGACTAGGATTAAAAGGAGAAAATCATACCCTAGGTACAAGAATCCAATTTATAAAACAAAAATCAATTGAATCATGAACTACGAAGAAAAATAAAAAATATATATTTAGGAGCTGTTCAAATAATAGCAAAATCCTATGTCAAAGAAGGCATAGTACACCCATAGAATTTTATATAATTGATGATAGAATAAAAAGCTAGGTACAAGATACTTTAATAGGAATAGTAACAGGAAATTTAATATGCCAAAAAGTAAAGTTTAGAATAAAAATAATGTGTTAACACTATATTATAAACTAAGAGGAATAGACATAACCCTGGAAGCAAAACTATGAGTTTAACAATAAGAACAAAATATGTTTTCACAAGCAAACACGAAATAAAATTTGAAAGTGTTAAAGAAACATACATGATAGAACCAATATTTAAGAATCTATTAGAATTCAAAATAGCGAGAGAAAATCCAAGGATGACTACACTAGAAGATATAAGTATTGATTTTACTTATGCAAGACGTTTTGCTAACCTACAAGACTCGAATATACAATTTGGAAGAAGATCAATTAGTATGAGTAGAAACCTACATGACTCGAATATACAATTTGGAAGAAGATCAATTAGTATGAGTAGAAATAGAAAAAATGGATTTATTCGAAAATAATGATATTCCATCCGTCCTATAAAAATAGGTCCAGTTTTTATTTTTATTAGTCTCAAATTATAGTCCATTTATGTAAATAAGGACGAAGTTAATAATTTCTTTTCCAAGTATACCTTTAGTCCATTTTAATGATTATGTTGACGAAGTACATGAGGGATTCAATATTGAATAAGGGCATATTAGGGTAGTAATTGTAAATTTTGTATTTCCAACTACATTAATTTACATTTTTTAATCTACGTAAAAAATTAATAAGGACCTATTTTTATGGCACGGAGGGAGTAGGAAACAATTTGAAATACTGATAGAAATAAGTACTAATGGAATATAGAAAGAACAAAAGGTAATAATACACTGGAACGACTATATTCTATGTAAAATAAAGAATAATAGGTAACCAAGAATTAAAGATAACCAATAATCCCATCCAAATACAAGATTACCTTGGAGAAATACATATAATGGAAACTTACGTAGAATTACATATAAGAATAAACAAAAGACGGGAAATAAATATAAATATGTGTGTAGAATATACAAGAGAAACAAATATAGAATTATTATTAGAAACTGACTTCTTAGAACAAGTAAAACTAAAAATCTAGTAATACCCAGACTATTATAAACAAATACAAGGAGAAAGAGAACATAAATACATACTAATTAAAATGAACTATAAAGGATATCTTAGTAGAAATTACTATGAACTATTCGATATAGGAGCATCATCTAGTATACTTAAAAAATGTCTTACCTCTAGAAATATGGAATGAAAAGAAAAATAATGAAGAAAGAATTATATTAGTAGATGGTAGCACAAACTTAATAACTAAAATAGCAAGAAATATGAAAATACAAATAGGGAAATATGAAAATACAAATAGGAAAATATGAACTACAGATACCTTATGTATATTAATTTAATGACATGTTAGGAGACATACTATTAGGAAACAACTTCAGTAAACAATATATAACAGTATAGCAATAAAAAATATAATGGAATAATTACTAAAATTATCTTGTGATAATCCATTAGAAAAATGGGATACAAATAAACATACAGTAGAAATACTTTTAAAAAAATAAAACTAAAATAAATAGTGTAAAACCAATTAAACACGTTCCAAAGGATTTGCCATAATTTGATATGCATATTAAGGAAATGTTAGAAAAAGAAATTTATAAGGGAATCTAATAATAATAATACTAGTCTAGCCTTCATAATAATGAAACATTCAGTACAAAAAGGAGGAAATCTAGGATTATAATAAATTATAAAAGGTACTAAAGAATTGAAATATCCAATTTCGAACCAACAAATTTTATTTAATCAAAAATTAAACGAAAAAGATATTTCTCCAAATTCAATTTAAAGTCTAGATTCCATTATATATAAAGTTAACATAAGAATATAAACATTTTCCCCAAGGATTTTATGAATGGAATATTTTACCATTTGGTTTCAAAAATAGTCCATGAGAATTTCAAAAATATATGGATAAGATATTAGTATATATTGATGATGTACTTATATTTGTACAAAAAAGAAAAGAACACATAAAACATCATAATATATTTATAGATATAGTGAAAAGTAATGGTATTATATAATCGGCACAAAAAATGGAAATAGTTAAAGAGTAGGTAGAGTTTTTAGGCACTATTATTAGTCAAGAAGGAATTAAACTACAAAAGCACATATGAATAAAAATACAAGAATTCGATAATCATATTAAAGATAAGATACAATTGCAAAGCTTTTTAGAATTATTTAACCAAACTAGAAAATATGTACCTAACTAGGGCTGAAGAAATAAACCGCCAAACTGAAAAACTGAACAAATCCGTGAAAATAGTTTGGATTGGTTTGGTTTGAAAAGTGAAATGGTTTGGTTTGATTTGGTTTGAGAAAATTTCAAACCACTTGAAATGGTTTGCTTTAGGTTTCGATGTTTAAAAAACCTCTTAAACCAAACCGAACCTTTTTTTATGTTTTAATTAAAAAATTATTAATGTGTAAGCAATATGAGGAAAAAAATTAAAGGACTTAATTCATTTATAATTGTCAAATTCGTTCACTGAGTTTGGTAATTTAATAAGGAATTTCTTATGATAATTTGGTTTATTTTAGTAATTCAATAAGCTAATTTTTGACTAATTTAATTAATACCCTTAAAAACATTTTCTGGAGAAATTATATAATAGTTAATTGACCATATCTTTCTAAAATTTTGACATTTAGATGCTTAAACAAAATAGCACTTTCATAAACATATTCTTACAATATCTCATTTAAAGCTTATGTATTATTTGAGCTTTTTTTTATTTGTTATATTTCATTAGTTATATGTTTGTGTTTTAGTAAAATTTACTAATTTTTGATGAGTTTGATATTAGTATTAGTATTCAAAAAGTATATTAAAATAGAATATCTATATTTATAAAACTATCATGTTTTGAGTCAATTTTCATTATGTCAATAGACAAACCATGGTTTGAAACCAAACTGAACTGAAAAATTAGGTTTAGTTTGGTTTGGTTTGAAAAATTAAATGGTTTGGTTTGATTTACAATTTCTCCAAACTGAATCCGATGGTTAGGTTCAAAAATAAATCAAAAACGGCCCGAACCGAACTGTGTTCACGCATATACCTAACTTAGCTAAGCATTTAGCCCTTTTACAAGATAAGTTTAAAAAAATTGTGTCTTTGGGTTAGGGGTCAAATAAAAATAGACTAGCGGTAAAGGAATTTAGGCTAGGGTTGAGCTGCCTATCAGTCATCACCTGCATGGACCCAACAAGTTAAACCCATACCCAGCCCAACCTAACCTAAAATCAAATTCCCAATTGAACGAGATCTACCAAAATAAATAATTCCAAATCCCTATCCGTTCATCTATTTCTTCCAATTGAACAATTGTACGACACTATTCAACTCATGATGTCGTAGTTTAGTTTCTTTCACTGGCTGCCAGTGCTATTGACTTTCTCTGTTGTCCGTTCCTTGAATCCTTGGAACGTCGGCTCCTCATTCACTCATCATTCATCCTAGATAACAAATTCCTTGAAGATTTGAAGGTAATTTCGAAATTGTAACTTCAAACTTTTAAGTTCTAACAAGTTAAAAAATTATATGGTTCTCTGTTCTACTCATTCTTTACCTGAGAATCGATATTTTTGAATATTGTAATACATAAAAATATTCGGTGAATAATAAATTGTTTGAGTCAATATAATTTCCTAGGATGTAACACACTCGAACATTTTAAAATCTCTGTATCACTTGGAAACTAACAATTTTGAATATTACAATATATACAAATTGTTGGTAGTTGAATTTTTTTTCCTTCTCATAATATATTTTGATAAAGAATAATTTAAGGAATATAGAATTTATTTTCAAAGTATTCAAATATAATCTTATAATAAAAATAAACATGATCTAATAAAGCCGTATTTGTCGACTGATAAATACAATTCACTTATTAATACGGGTAGGGAAGATTGAGGACTGTCTTTATAGAATACTTTACTTTTTATAAGAAATACTAAGTATTTTAAGATAAAAATGGTTGTAGCCTTAGGGTGCCTTTGATAGTAGACCCTTAATGCCCACGATTAGGATTCCCGTACATAGTCCTTTACTCAACTTGAAGTTGTCACCACTTTTCGTCATTTACATTGTTACATCTACAATGCAAAACTATATGAGCTAATACTTAGTAAGTAACAAGTGCATATGTATATGATGATTCCGCACACCACAATGCAAATAGGGCCCAGATCCCCGTGTAAAACGTTGTATAAGCTCATAATCAAAAGGCATGAGTGCAATTCCTAGCCCGAAGGTCTATTATAGTCTTACCTCGACTCAGAAATCCTTACACGTGTCCATCGTTGCCTCAAACTCGACTCAGAAGACGACAAGGACTTACCAATATCATCAAGTAATCAAGGCCTAGCTATAACATACAACCACCGTGTCTCAACACTGCATATGGTATATATACCCAGTCAGCCAGTCGTTGGGCCTCCAACACTTGCAAATGTATATACCTATACTACAAATACAATGTGATGCAACTACACAGGGATTAAACCGTCTTCCGTGGTGTCTCATGTCAATCACTATGCCACATATATATTCTCATCTTTGTCATCATTCTCAAATGTATGCATATGGCATACTACATCATATGTTCAATAACATATATCTCAACGGTGCCAATTAAGTCATGCTCAATTTTCTCATCTCATATTAAAGATAATAAATTAACATTAATTCAAGTAACAAATCCCCAGCCCTAACATCCCACACCCTTGGAGTCCTAATTAATTAAAAGAGTGATAGAATTAGTTTTTTTTTTTAAACAAAGAATTTAACAATAAACAATACCCACATTTTGCAAAAGAAAAACAATAGCCACACTGCCACACACCTCTAAATACCCCATTCCAACACCCCTGCCAAATCCCACTTTCTCCTCTGTTGTCCCGCGTAGACCCCTCTCCCCCTCCAAAAAAAAATCCCTAACCCAACTTCAAACTAAGGCTTCAATTTGGTGCAATTATCCTATCGTATCGCTCCTAGTTAACATTGAGTAGTTCTATGTGCTAGAAACGGTAGAGTGCTTGTAGACATCATTGCAGTTTGCTTTCTTGGTCCTAAACAATGGGTAAAACATACTCTTCTACATGAGATATTAATCTATTAATTCTTGAATATTTTTATTTTGTTCGAAAATTTAGAATTAGTTTGGACGTTACTGTTCCTCGTGTAAATATTTGATTATGTAAGAAATTTTTTTGAAGTTTGAGCAAACGTAATGCAAGGTGAATTATATAGTTAATGCAGATTTTTATACTGTATTGCTCCACTTAATCCATAAATGACTTTGTTCGACTTATTATTTCCTTCTTGACTACAGGATGCTTACTTTAGTACGGTCATTTCTTGTGGGCCATGAGTTTTCCATGTAGGCGGACCTTATATTAAGATATGACGTCCGACCTTAGGTGAACATAATCGCTGTTTGGTTATAATTAACGTTTTTAAGTAAGAATCAGATTAATTCACATCTTAGCGACTAGGTGTGGTATCTTGGTAATTCTACATTTTGTATAATTTCTAATTAATTTATGATTATATATTCCCACTGTAGTTTTGACTACTCATACTACATGTTAAGTACACCACAATTATAACCTTACATTTATGGTAACAGCACCTCTAAATTTATAGAAATCTCTTGATGTGATCTAGATCCGCCCAATTTTGAAACGGAACTAAAACAAGTCAAATTTAATGAGGGTTTTGAATATGTGGCCAGATGAGGCATTTTGGAAGCTTTGGAGGCTTTTTTGTACTAAAATTGAAGCATTGGAGCTCGACCCAAATTTTGAGGACTAAATTATAGATGTTGAGTTTGGGGAGCTCATGACTTGGGATCATTGAAAATGAGTCAAAATCGATCCTTTTAGTTATCAAAAGATTCAAGGCACCAAGAATTGAGCTTGAGGGTCAAAGCGGACATGAAAAAAGAGTTTTTAGTCGATCTGGAGCAAATCAGAAAGTTCAAGGGCTAAGATATAATTTCTGGAAAGTTTAGTGGTTCCACTTCTGGTTGATTTTGGACAAAATGTCCAATGCACCCGCCCTGCTGGGCAGAATTCTTTTGGACGAATTTTTAGACCATTTTCTTATTTTCTTTCTCATTTTTCTTGTAATTTTTGAGCTCCAAGAAACTTACCACTATAAATATGACACATTCATTTCCATTTAGGGTAAGCATATATCTTGTAAACACTTTGTTCCAATTCAATGACCTTCATTGAAATTATTGAACTTGTAAGGGTTGATTTCTCTTGAGATTTTGATCTTATATCTTGAATGCTATCATCCATTACTCTTGAGGGATTAGGGTTTATCTTTCTAGTTTTATTTGAGTTAGTTTTGATTGAGTTCAAGATCAAATCCTACCAATCTTTAGCTTTCTTGGGAGATTGTCAATTTTGTGGGATTTCTTCACCCATATACCAAGGGGATTCACATAATTTGATATCAGAGCAAGGCTCTAAAAATTGGTATCTATCCTTATTCTTTATTGTTCATGTTGTTCTTCAATTAAAAAAAAAGTATCGAAAGTAAGAAAGGAAAATGTTCTTCATCTTATCCTTATAGTATCAAAGTCAGAAAGGAAAATGTTCTATCATCTTATCCTTATTGTGTTATGGCTCCTTGTTGTTAATATCCATACAGAGTATCCCTTCTATTTATCTTGTGTTGCTACTTCTTGTTATTATTAAACTAGATTGCCATCCTATCATTTTGTGTTGTTGGATTCTTGCTATTCATATCTATCTAAAATTCTCAACAACTAACTCATTGGCATTCAGTACCCTATTAATTGGTTCAACAAAAAGTGTTTGATGAAATGCCATTGAGAAGCCTTCGTCCATTGAGATTTACTTGATCAACACCAAACACCTCCATTTGATTGTTACAATACTTGTGGATAGTTGTCCATTGTCAAATTTACTTGGAAAAATTGTTTGCTTTTGATCAAGGATTATTCCATCTATTGAATCCTTGCATTTATCTCAATTGTCTAGTCCATTCCATTTGGCTTCCTTTTTGATAGTAAGTAAGAAATTTCACTTATTATCAAATTTCTTTGTCACTCTTCATTGATTGTCTATTCTGGACACTTGAGGATTAATTCGCGAATTTAGTGAGATGATGGCGGTAGTGAGTGTTGTGCTTAGTTGTTGGATGATTATTTGAGGACGAGGAAAGTCATGTGTTAAGTGTTCGATATCCTTGAATTATCCTTTTATCGCTAGTGATTGAAGCTTTCTCATTATTGATCAAATTTCTTCCTTAATTAATTCTTCTTTTAGTTCTCATGTTTTATAAGTTGTGATAGCAAGTAAGGAAATTCTACATGCTATAGTGTCTCTCTAGTCCCTTCATTGTTATAGTAGTAAGAAAAGAAATTCTACTCGCTATTGTGTCATTTCTTGTCTCCAAATATTCAAGCCTCATGTTTGGTTGAGCCATTGATCACCTTGGTTTTATATGAGTAAAAAGAAAACATTTTCAACTAAGTGATATTGTGCGAAAAACACGAGTGTTAAACATGTAAGGACACCTTCCACATATACACATCATCATATTGCTACAAAGGAAGGTCATCAACCATTGGTGGATATTTGAAGCACAATCCCAGTACGTTGGATTCACATAAAGAGATGGGCATTGATTTAATCGCTAGTGGATTAGTTGCTTAGTTTGTTGGGATTGTTGTGATTTTTGGCAAATATATCCAAGTGTGTCTTTGATTGTGGATTATTTTGATTGGTGATTTATTAATGTTCACTTGCATATTGGTCAATTGTTGTTGAATTGTCGATTGGGATTAAATGTTGAACTTTCATGCTTGGTGATGGAGGTTGTTTGTGGAAATGGATTTCAAACTAGGTGCTTGGTTAATGGGAGACCATGTAATATGGCTCCCAATCCGGAATTTGGGAATTTAGCTAGCACTAAGTTTGTAGAGAATGTGGGATTACCACTTGTGAAGCATCCTAAACCTTATACTTTGTGGTTGAAGGATTGTAGAAAGGTTAAGGAGACCAAGCAAGTGTTAGTGAAATTTTCTATTGGGATGTATGAGGATTACATTTTGTGTGATGTGGTTCCGGTGAAATTTTTCATGTATTGTTTGTGGAACCATGGCATTATGACACCAATGGGTAATACAATAGGGCAAAGACTAGATGTAAATTTGTGCATGAGGGGAAGAAGACTATCATTGTTTCTTTATCACCGGATGAAATACTTGAAGATCGAAAGAAGGTAAGGAGAGAGAGTGATACATTTGCATAACTAAATGAGGAATTAAGACGGCACGTAGAGAAATTTTTGAAGAAGCTTGATAATATCATAGATGGGAAAAATGAAAAGCAAGAGAGGGGAGAAGAAGAGAGAATTGAAAAGGAGAAAAGAAAACAATAAACAAATGAGAAAATTGAGAACATTGAGGGAAGTATCGGAGTAGAAAAGATGATAGAAGTTGGAAATGAGAAAATTGATAAGGAGTTAGTTGAGTTCAATGAGAAAAATTACAAAGTGAAAATTGGGGGAGAAATTGAGTTGAAATTTTTTTATGAAAGTGTAAGGGTGAATTGAGTGAGCAAAATGAGGGAGTAAAAAAAGAAAGCTCTATGGTGAAAGAAGAAGTGGAGAATGAAGTGGTTTTCCACGTATATAAGGATCCCTTGCTTGTATTGTTTGAAGCTAACATACCCTACCCCAAATTTCTTGTTCCTTACTTGCAGGGAGAAATACTTCTTTGTCAGTTTTCAAAACGATCAATACATTTGGAGTTCTCTTGTTCATATCACCTTGAATCTAAACCAAAGAAGTGTACTTATCTATTCTTATTGGTGGTGGAAAGAGCAACCGCAATGTGGTCATTCTTCATGGAGAAGGAAATTTGTTTTCATTTGATCCACGTGGATTTGAGCTTTTATTGTACCATGTGGCAATTCAAGGACGAATCATCTTGAATAGGGAGGGTCTGATGTAATTTAGATCCACCCAATTTTGAAACGGAGCTAAAACAAGTCAAATTTAATGAGGGTTTGCCAAATGAAGCATTTTGGAAGCTTTGGAGGCTTTTTTGTACTAAAATTGAAGCATTGGAGCTCAACCCAAATTTTGAGGACTAAATTATAGATGTTGAGTTTGGGGAGTTCATGACTTGGGATCATTGTAGATGAGTTAAAATCAATCTTTTTAGTTGAGAAAAGATTCAAGGCACCAATAATTGAGCTTGAGGGTCAAGACAGGCATGAAAAAAGAGTTTTTAGTTGATCTGGAGCAAATCAGAAAGTTCAAAGGCCAAAATGTAATTTTTGAAAAGTTCATTGCGAGTACCTTCAAGGATCAGTGCACCCACCCTCAAGGTTCCAATTCTGGCTGATTTTGGACAGAAGGTCTAGGGCACCCGCCCTGCTGGACAGATTTCTTTTGGACAAATTTTTGGACAATTTTCTTATTTTCTTTCTCATTTTTCTTGTAATTTTTGGACTCCAAGACACTTACCACTATAAAAGGACCCATTCATTTCCATTTAGGGTAAGCATATCTTGTAAACATTTCGTGGAGGCTTGAAAAGTCCCTTCTAATTCAATGATCTTCATTGAATTTATTGAACTTGTAAGGGTTGATTTCTCTTGATATTTTGATCCTATATCTTGAGTGCTATCATCTATTACTCCTGGGGGATTAGGGTCTATCTTCTTAGTTTTATTTGAGTTGGTTTTGATTGAGTTCAAGATCAAATCCTACCAATCTTTAGCTTTCTTGAGAGATTGCCAATTTTGTGGAATTTCTTAGTCCATATATTAAAGGGGTTCACATCACCTGCCTACCCTAATTTCTGACTAAAAAATGGTAGAAACTTCTAAACACCACTTTAATTCACCATCTTCAATCTAAAATACACTAACAAGCCGTGAATAAATTTGACCATTGATCACTACCCGGGGAATAGGGTTTAATCCTTTCTTGATTAGATTTATGAAAAAGAATTGTTCAAGAAGTGGCATGTATAGAGTTGATTGCGTGGAGAGAGGCCGAAGGCGAAAGTTGTAGAGGGGAATTTCAAGAAAACCAGTCTATGGAGAGGTGGGATTCTATAAAGACATGAATGTACCTAAGATGACTGCTTTTGATTAAACGTTACAGTCTGACTATAGTTTTAATTAATGCATAAAAAACAAAAATAATTCCAGGAATAATATAGATTGCAGAATATTGAGATCAATAAATTCATCTTGTCTTGTTCCATTTCACTTTTTGCCGCCCTATAATTTTATCAAACCAGTATTTCAATGGGAGAAGAATTAATTGGCAAGAGAAATTAGGACGTTGTGTTTGTTTAAACGTGGAAAAGGAGATAGTACTGCACTGAGTGCACATAACAGTTAAAGATAAAATTAAATAGGCATTTTTTTCTGGGCCCAAAAATTAAATAGGCATTTAAGTCATTTTATAAATGTCTAATTTTTTTTATTTTTTTATTTTTCAAAGTATATCAACCCGTCTACTGTAGAGCATCCACCGCTCCTTTCGGAATTTCAGGGAGTATGCTGGCACGATTTGTCACCAGAAGATACAAACCCGGCCTTGTGTCAGGTCTTGTAACCGGGTCGACCCGCCGATGGATGACCGTAGTCATGAGCTTCGGGGACGGATCCCAAGGGGCATTGGGCTTGCCCCTATCCCAAACCGGTCTCGGCTTCGACGCCTACGAGCCCACTCCGGTCACAGGTCTTCCACCGGACATTTCCTTTGTTGCCGCCGGCCACTATCACTCCCTCGCCGTGACTTCTCAAGGCCGCGTCTGGTCCTGGGGCCGTAACAATGAGGCACAGCTTGGCCGTGGTCCTCTTTCTCCAAGGTAGTTCTGTTCTATTTTTGCTTGTCCAATCTTTTGATTATTCTGGTGAACTGTGAACAATCATGTTATTTAGAGCATTTTCAATGGCAAGTCTTAAATTGCAGTATATGTGTGAAATTGAATGTAAAAAGGAGAAAATATCTCCAATGTAAAATCTGGACTGGTAGAATAGAGGGTGATACATATGTATATCAATTATTGGCTTAGCTTGTTAGTTATTAGTAGAGAGACTTAAAAAGATAATGAGAGAGTATAAATAGGTGGTTTCTTATATGTTCTCTACGTTTAGAGGCTAGAGGGTGTGATAGAAATCTGTTGAATTTCCTATGTCACGTTGATGGGGCAAAAAAGGAGAATCTCCAACAGACATTTCATTGGATATGCTTTCACTAATGGCGTTTTCTACGCTGACTTAAGAAATGAATTCGTGTGCTTTGTTGTGTAATTGTAATGTTAAATCGACCAACAAAAGAAAAAAAATCTGGGTAATGTCTAGGAAATTGTTTGATTTGTACCTTGAAGGCCAGTTAGTTTGGGTTTGAGGAAACAACTTGAATCTGGAAATAGTAGGGAGGTTGTTACCTTTTATTATTTGCTTACCAATATGTTATAATATCTATTTATTTATTTCACTTAATAGGTTATTCTTACATAAACTCTTTGTTATATTATTGATAGCCAGTTGGTTTGTGTTTGACGAAATAACTTGAATCTGGAAATAGAGGGATGCTGTTACCTTTTATTATTTGCCTACTATTTTTACATAAATTCTTTGTTATATTAATTGTGGAAGTTGGGATGAGACCTGAACTAATTGTCTCTTCTTTACTAGTCAAAGGTTCTTATATTTGTTATGTGTACTATGTTTATTTTGTTGGAACAAGTTTACTTGTTCGGGTATGAAATTTTTACTGTGATTCTAAATTAAGCCAGTTCTTAAAACGTTGAAATTATATGTACGTTCACAAACTTTTATCCTTAGATTGTGTAATATGGCACATAAAACAAACACGTAGTGTTATAACTTTTAGTATAAAGCAGTAAAACTAATTTGATTTTGAGGTTAGAAGGCTAGGCAAAAGACAAAAGGATTTCTTGTTATCACTTTAGGGTGTGTTTGATTGAAAATATATTTTAATGGAAAATGTCAAATTCATGGAAAGCAATTCCATCTTTGTGTTTGACACACAATGGAAATGGAAAATGATCGGAAGAGCACACGCTATTAAGCATATTTTGGCTCATTTTCCATGGAAAACAAAAACCCAGCTGGGAGGATGAAAATTGTTTCCGTGGAATTGGAAATATTTTCCTATTCTATACTTTTAGTACCAAACACGCGATTATAGGTTTTCAATAGTAGGAACTTGAATTTGTTATTAAGTTAGTGTTATATATAACTCCTAATAGTAAACAAGTAGTGTTTAGTAATGAAATATAAGTAGCAAACTGCTAATTGATAAAAACAATGAAACTTAGACTAACTCAAAATTTTATAATTCTCAACGTTTTGCCTGTAGCATACTTTCAAGTCTTGATCAATGACTCTTTGGGTTTTAGCCTTAGGGTGAATGGAATGTATTTCATCTTTGACCTTAAATATTATTTGTCTGCTTGCGTACTTGTTGAGTATAGATGTCATTACTTTGAGTCAGAGAGACGTGGAATGAACCCCATGAAGTTGAAGGGCTGAATCAAGTGAAAGTTCAAGCTGCATTTGCATCTGGGGTCATATCTGCTGCAATTGGAGATGATGGTTCTTTATGGGTATGGGGAAAGTCAAAACGAGGGCAATTAGGGCTTGGAAAGAATATTACAGAAGCTGTTTTACCATCTAGAGTTGAAGCCCTTAATGGACAAGAGATAATTAAGGTGGTCTCTGTCATAGATTACTTGCACTGGCCTTCCGATCTTGTGCAGTCATTTTTCAGGCAGGAGGAATCATATCCTTTATTTGATTGACATGGCAGGTGTCACTTGGTTGGGGACATGCTCTCGCACTGACTAAAGACGGGAAATTGTTCGGATGGGGTTATTATGCTGACGGTAGATTAGGGAAGATAGGGAAATATCTTGAAACTTCTCCTCTGGATTCAGGTGCTGCTCACTTGAGGTTGCGTGGTGAAAATTCCAGTTCAATGACTGAAGCTGCTGAGAAATTGGCGTTGGAAGCACTAGAGAAGGAAAAAGACATGCCAATAGTCTGGGAACCTACATTAATCGAAGAAGTATGCGACATTGAAATCAAAGATGTGGCATGCGGCCTCGATCATTCCTTAGTTCTTAACTGTAAGTAACTGTTATAAATGCGCATATACGCTTGTAATGCAATAATTATGAAAATGGCATGAAGTTTTGAGTTTTTGGTTTGCAGGCGATGGAACTCTTTTAAGCGGAGGAAGCAATGTGTACGGTCAGTTAGGTAGGATAAAGGAAGACCTGGGGCTGCTTTCTGTCAACGCAAGCTTCATTCCTCTCAGCATAGCAGCGGGACTAGGTCACTCTCTGGCAATTTGCAAGGACACCTCATCAGAAGCTGGAGTAGACGGGGCCGATGTTGTTACATGGGGATGGAACCAGAGCTGTCAACTTGGGAGGAAAGGTCCTGAGAATGTCCCTGGATTGGTAGATGGGCTGGCCGGTGAGACACCTGTTTCATTATCGGCAGGACGTGTGCATTCTGTGGCTGTCACAACCAAGAATGAGGTTTGGACATGGGGCTGCGGCAGGAATGGCAGACTTGGATTGGGTACCTCCATTGATGAGGCTGAACCAGTGTTGGTCGAATATTTGGAAGGCTATCAAGTTTTGCAAGCTGTGGCGGGTTTTGATCATAATCTTGTTTTGGTTGCTGAATGATGTAAACTTAGAACTCCTCAACATTTTCTTAATACGAAGCAGAGGCTAAATCTGTATTTTTACGGAACAAATAATAGGAACATCCGCCAATAAGGTGTTGTGAAGAACTTTTGGAAAT
>CAVNYN010235389.1:0-43068 GCA_963692815.1 Nyctanthes arbor-tristis
TAGAGTATACAATTTAGAAAATTTGAAAACTTGAACTTCCTTTAATGACTTGTCTTGATGAACAGGGTATGTACATAGCATCATCTATTTTTTTTTTTTTGGAATAATTGTGCTACAGCTTGTAACATCTAATGTTGTCTTGCATAAGTTATTATAGTCAGTTGAATAGACAACATTCATGCTTTATGACTGTAGAAATATGAAAAATATGGATTGTAATATATAGTAATTAGATGAATGGGAAAGTGGTGATGGATTATAGTTATTATAGTGAAAAAGAATGAGTGAGAAAAATGAATATTACAATTGAGATATACAAGCCCTTCTTTGCTTAAAAGATTTATGTGATGTATGGCAGATATAAATAGAGAAAATTTCTGTTGCTATTGAAATAAATTGCAATTGAGCTATGCTAGGCCCTTGCTTGCTTTAATATTAAGCACTTTTCTTTGTCACTACACAGTATACAATTTAGAAAATTTGAAAACTTAAACTTATTGACTTGTCTTGATGAACATGGTATGGACATAGCATCATTCATTTTTTGTAATATTTGTGCTACAGCTTGATTATATTATTTTTGTTTATTGTTTAGGCATTAAATTAAATTCAACATTGGAGTCTTGGCATCAGTCATTGGAGCAACTATACAGTCATGTTCCTGGCTTAATTTTACCACCATTTACACCTTTATCAGTGGAGGATGGTGAAAATGATGAAGACGAAGCCATTGCAGACAAGAATGACCAACTTGATGAGCATAACTTTAGTGGGAATGAGTATATGTCTAAGAATATCAAGTAACTTTCCATTGGAACTACTTAAGTTTTTTCCCCCTAGGTCTTGCGATATGTTACATTTTTTTTTTTTTTTTGCCTTTGAACTTTACATGTAACAAATGGCTGAATATTATTGTTTCTGAAAGGAATTCAATATTATACTTTGATTTCATGTCTTGTTTAATTTGTTTCAATTTGTACATTGTAATATTATTTTGAATCAGGAAACAGATGGTTTAATATGTATATAATGAATTATATATACATATAATGTGTCTTTGCCGACAAGTAACTTTTACTTAAAAATATTTATTTGAATGGAGAAGCAAAAATTAGCCTACCAAAAAAAAAATGTAGTTACATGACGAATTTTGATTGTGGAGACAAACTTTAGCAGAAAAGCATTCTTTCAACACAAATAATAATTTGTCTGGAAAATTACAATAATAATTGTATTATTATTATTATTAATTATTAAAAAATAATAATAATTACACTTTAGGCGACAAATTCATCTATTCTAGAGGCACGAATTACTTTGTGGGTTAAAAGGTAGCCTCTATCGACAAATATCAATTTGTAGCAAAAGAGTTTAGATGACGCAATATATTTGTATCCTAAGTTTTGTAGGCTTCTATCTTGCCCCATAAAATATTTGTCTTCTAAAACCTCTCCCTACAAGGTTTGCAACACAAAATTGCCCACAAATTACTTTCGTCTGGAGAGGTTTCCGCCCACAAATATTTGACTTCTCCCTACGAAAAACCTTTGTAGAGAAAGGTGAAATTTCTTGTAGTAGGAGAATAAGGATAACCAACAGCAGTACGTATCATATATTGCCTTAGAAAAAGACCACTCAAGTTTAGATAGAGCTTTTAGAACATAATAAATTATTGAAAAATAAGGGACAACTTGCGAAAAATAAAGACAAACACAGAATCTATCAACAATTTTTTTTTTAACATAGCAAAAATAAAAAGAGTCAAAAAATTCATTCATAGAAACAAATATCTCACTACAAAGTCATATGTAAGTACACATTTTACAATTCATGGTTGGCCAAACTTGCACCTAGTTATAACCGGCTAATTATATGATAGAAAATCTTAATGATTGAACCAAAAGATAATAAGGGAATGCAAGTATCTGATCGCCATTTTTGCCAAATACTTTTGCTGCAACTGTTGACTTTTTTCTCGGATAGATGGTTTCTAATAATATATCTACCCACTAAACTCATTGCCAAAAAAAATGGTGATTTTTTCACCAGGAACAACAAAAAGAATTTATGGGTTTCCGACATAGGTGAAGGAGACAGGATATTAGATGAGATCTAAAAGCGAAGAAAACAATATGTTTTTTGTGTCTCTGACAAATGCAATTTCCAAACCCAAAGGGAAATAATGTTGGTCGGAAGAGTGCATGGCAGTAATGGCCTCGTTGCAGCTGCTATTGACAAGGATAATTTCACTATTCAGTAAATTGAGTTAAATTCTTAACAATGAGTACAAGATGAAAAAAAAAGAAGTTAAACATGCCAATTGCCACCTAAATAAATGGATATTGTACCCACTCCTCCACTCCCCTCCAAAAAAAGGGATATCATCTGTAGTTCAACAATACACAAATTGGATCAAGACTATGAACACAGATTCAACACCACCCGTGAAAATATTCTAACATAGATAACCAATATAGAGTTTAGAAAGTATGGTGATAACCTATATTAGAGAAGGAAAAGAATAAGCCGATCTTGCAAAATATAATAATTAGAGATAGAGACCTACAATCAAGAGAGATGTACAAAATACATCAAATCTGGTAACTTCAATTTCATCTATTTTTATTTATTTATTTATTGGCTAAAGAACAATAAGATAAAGTAACTCCTCTTAGAATCGTTGAACCATCAGATCAAATACAGGCCCTGACCTACAATAAGAGAAGACCACATCTGACCTTTGTCCTTTTATGTGCATCACATCGTCCTCTACAACAGTGCATCTCTGCAATAACATAATTTGAAGTGAGTACCAAAAAAGGGGGAAACATATGAAAAATTACCCAGGAAAACTTACTGCAGAGATCTAAGAGAATAATGAACTCACAGATCCTTCAGGGGACAAGATTCAATCCCTGTCTTTAGGTCGAAGAACTTAAAAGAATGGCGGAAGTCCTAAGCCTTCCATTGCAATAGAATTGCACAAGGATGCTAAAGATACAATATGAAGATTTGGGAGTAGAAGTATGAGAAGAAAGAACTAATGTAGAAAGAAGAATTCTTAACACCAATGATCCTAGGGCAGTAAATGAGGCAGTCAGGACATATGGTGGTATGTAAGCCCCTACTTTATGCTCAACTCAGAAAATGGAATTTTTTCAAAGTGAAGTGTAAGAGAGCCTAGAACAATTCAACAATCCCAATTGAAGAAAATTCATCAAAATGAAGAACGTAGAGAAAGATTGGAAAAGTAGGGTTCAAGTTTGGGGGAGAGAACGAAGGCCATATAGGGTAATATCTTTGAAAATGAGGGAAGATGGATGCCCTTGACAATAGCGTAAAAAAAAGGGGAAGAAAAGAAATACAGAAGGCTAAGGCTGGAACGTCGTCGTTTTGGTTGAAATTGAGATTCAATTTTTATAATGAAATTTTTTCCACTCTTTTAATATAGTTAGATAATACTGATATTTGTTTTAGTTTGTCTTGCCACATGTGATTAAATTGAATATATGATGCTTTGAGTACTGATAGTGGCCGAAAACCCAAAATGAGGCTGATTAGAGTGTTAGGCACATTTGTTTTTGTTAAACAGAACGACCTAGGAAATAAAACCTCAAGAACCCAATGTGAAGAACAGAAAAAAAATTCAGAATACAGGGAGTTTAATGTTTGGTTGTTTAGGCCTCGGTGAGGTTCGCAGTGTCAAATGAATAACACTCCCATTCCTACCATTGAAACTCCATCATGGTGGATATGACTCCAAAAACACTATAATCGGAAATACCAAGGGGTTTCAGTACAAAATTTGCTCACAAAACACAAAATGCAGCCTAACAATCTAAGGACCTAGACTCCATATAATCACCCTGAAATTACAAGAAATTCTCACAAAGAGAAAACCCACAAAGGAGAAATTTACAGAGGGAGTTTCAAAGAACTGCTAACCCTAGAACACAAAGAGGCGTAAAAATGACAATCCATGGGAGACAGAGAAATCAGCCCTAATATATACAAAGTAATCAACGACGGTGATTAAATCCCTATGTCCAACGGACAGAAAGCCAGCTGTTTAATTTCATGGGCCGGGCTGAACAAACACGTGAAGGGTCTAAAAAACAAAATTAAGTGTGCTGGGCCAAAACTAAAAACATCATTACAAATCTCCACCTTGGTTGAAGTTTTGAAAAACATTTTAGTATCTCTGGAACATATCCGGCTTCATCACTTCTAAAAATTAAACCCGTAGAAAAGAAATAACACAAAGTTAGTAAAACATTAAAGACCCAATACAACTATTAAATCAAGACCCAATACAACTATTAAATCAACTCTAGACTTTATTGAAAGAGTGTTCAGAATATTAGGGTGTAGAATCAATCTTCAGAGTGGTCAAACAGTCTCTGAATTTTGCTAAATGTATAACCTTTGTACCCATGTCAATAGGATTATATTGTGTTGGAATTTTCTCAATTTTAATCAAACCCTACTCTACCACTCCCCTAATAAAGTGATATTTTACATCAACATACTTAGTTCTGTCATGGAAGATAGGATTCCCGCTAAGATGTACGGTACTTTGATTATCTGAACACAATATGACATCATCAGCATTAGTTAGGAAACCAAGCTCATTCAAAACCCCTTTAAGCCAAATGCCCTCTTTTACTGCATTAGTTGCAGCAATGTATTCGGATTTTGTAGTTGACAAAGCAACTACTTTCTGCAGTTGTGATTTCCAACTAATACAAGTTCCACACAAGGTATAAAAGTAAGCTGGAGTAGACTTCTTTTTATCAATATCCCCTACATAGTCAGAGTCAACATTGTCTCTCAAAACAATATCATTTGACTGTGAAAATAGTAAACCCAAGCCAACAGTACCCTTCAGATACTTAAACAACCATTTCATAGCTGTCCAGTGAAGTTCACCAAGACTTCGCATGAACCTGCTCAAAACACTGATAGCATAGGCTAAGTCCGGCCTAGTGCAAACCATCAAGTACAGAATAGAACCAATAGCATTCTCTTTACCTCTTCCTCAGATATAGGACAATGCTCAGAAGAAAGTTTGAAATGATTTGCTAAAGGTAATGTAACAGGTTTGTCATCACTTAAGGCAAACTTATTCAAAATTTTAGCAATATAAGGGGACTGGTTTAAGAACAAAGTATTGTTAGATCTATTCCTCACAATATGTGCACCAAGAATTTTCTTGGCAGAACCAATATCTTTCATTTCAAATTCCTGTTGCAATTTGTTTTTCATTTCATTTATGTTATTCATATTTTTGCTAGCCAAGAGCATATCATCAACATATAGTAACAAAAAAGTTGCATTTTCTCCACTATTTTCATTGAAAACAAACAGGGATCATAAACACTTTTCTTAAAATCTAGTTTATTCATATAAGTTTAAAATTTTCTATACCACTGTCTTGGGGCTTATTTAAGCCCATACAAGGATTTCTTGAGCAAACACATATAGTCAAGTTTACCTTTAGCTTCAAAACCCAGATATTGCTTCATATATATAGTTTCATCCAGATCACCATATAAGAAAGCAGTTTTGACATCCAATTGCTCAAGTTCAAAATTAAAATGAGTTACAATGGCTAGAAAAGGTCTTATAGTAGTATAGTACAACAGGAGTAAAAATCTCATTGTAATCTATACCCTCCTTTTGAGAAAACCCTTTGCCACTAGTCTAGCCTTATATCTCACTCCACCTTTAACAAATTTCCCTCTTTTAATTTTAAAATTCCATTTACAATCAATTACTTTCTGATTTTTATGTTTTGGAAAAGAATCTAGGTTTGATTTTTAAGCCGTAAGTCTATTTCATCTTTCATAGCCACATGCCATTTATTTTTATCTTTTGAGCATAACATATCTTCATATGTTTTAGGTTCAGTATCATCAATCAAGGAGGCAGTAAAGAAAGTCACAAAATCAAGATCAATTATTCTAGAAGTGGGTCTCACTCCCCTCCTAGATCTATCTCTAGCAAGTTGGTAATTATTAAGGGAATTGTTCACAGTATGAGCAAGTTCAACATTGTCATCAGGTTGAATATCAGTATCAGAAGAATCAATTACATTATTACTAGATGTACTGAGCTTATTTGGGTCAGAAACAGTCACATTTGGTTCATTAGCCTGAATAGTTTCAGGCACAAGTTGAGAATCATTTACATTATCAAAATCATCCCAAAAAATTACACTATGCTTTTGAACAGTATTATGTTGGTTTTTCAAGACAACATTATCTTTCAAACATAGCATATTAGACTAATTAAAAACAACATCTCTACTGACTATGACAGCAAACCTCCTTTTTCGAAAATCCGAAAGTCTAAAACTTTGGTCCCAGATTCATAGCCCAAGAAAATGCATTTTTGGGACTTAGGTTCCAACTTTCCTATTTTCTGATGTGCATAAGTTGCATATCCAAAAGTTTTTAGAAAGGAGCAGTCAGATAAATGACCTGACCAGATTTGTTCCGGGGTTTTGTTTTCAATAGCAGTGGAGGGTGTCACGCCTCCAATTTCGTATCCATATTGTCTCGAAATATCAGTAGCAGAAGTGTTATCTCAATTCAAAATCGAAAGTGAGACTTTACAAATACAATTCAAAAGTGTTGAGATGCTTTCGCTGCGCACTCTGATAATTAAGTTTTTTTTGGGCTACCCATAATGAAACCTCGGCCACATAGCGAAATCTCAATCGTATACATGTATCTTCTTCACCTTTGGGATAATCCCGCCACAAAGCTTTTAATTCGATACCTACAAGGTTGTAGAAGATGGAGAGTGGGTACAAAGTACTCAGTGAATAACAGCATGTATGCCCACATAAAAACAACGCAAGAAAGATCAACATATGACAAAGATACCAAGATACGAAGCTCGGGCACATCACTAGTTTAGCTTCTACCAGTAAGCCATGCGATACAAGTGTACCAATGACTAAAACCATACAGCAAGATCATAGTGCCACAAAGCAATACAAATAAAATGCAAAATAGGTAGATAGCGCCACTATCGATGTCCTAGAGCAAGAAACAATGGCTTATTCAAAGCAATGATGTACTGTCAATTATCAAAGGCCAAATACAATATAAGAGGGGCACGAGTTCTAAACATGAGAGAGCCAAGAGATAGAACCAATGAAAGAACCGAAGACATGCGTTACTCACCTTAAATATCCCCTGAATAATCCCAAGTGAAAAAATGTCATTAAGGCTATGATATTCCTCAATTAAAGTTGTTTCTCGAGTTAAGATCTAACCATATATGGTTAGGAGCATTTTCCAAGTGCAAAGGGGGTGTTTTGGTGGGTTTTGAGGGTGTTTTTCCTCTCTAGCATGGTTTTGGACGAATTTGCTAGTTTGCGGTAGAGAGAGTGGTAGGCAAAGGAGTTTAGGGAATGTTGAGGACCATTTAGCCTATATATAATAGTTAGGTTTTAGTTGTTTTTAATAAATTTTGAGTTCCGCCAATCACATCGCGACAAGTGACACAATGCAGCGCCGTACATTTGGCAACATATTGCTCGAAAAGTCTTTGTGCTTTTGGTCGCCTTGTATTTAAGTCGCTATACTTTGATTCATATCAATTAAGAACCAAATTCTTTTTTAGCGTCAATTGAATAATAATCTTTTAACTTTGAGGTACAATTGAAGCAATTATTCTGTCATTGTCAAAATAATAGCCACATAGCTTAATTGATGGCTAAATTTTTGCGGGATGTTACAGAGGGACTCCTGTTAATTAAATATGACGCAGTTTTTATAGTCTCCCCCCAAAAGATTTTAGGCATCCCAGACCCAAACAACATGCGTCTAGTCTTATTTAACAGAGTCCTATTCATCATTTCAGCTATACCATTTTGTTGTGATGTGTTTGTATGTTACAATTCTATGTCGAAGGATACCATTTTCTTTGCAAAAATTATCAAACTCAGTATTACATAATTCTAGGCCATTATCCATTCTTAAAACCTTAAGCCTTTTATTAGTTTGGTTTTCACAAAAGGTTTTCTTTTCACATAAGGTTTTCCAATCCTTAAAATTCTAAAAGGTATATGATTTCAATTTTTGCAAGATTACACAGTTTCTCCTAGAAAAATCATCAACAATAAGTAGGTAGTACCTAAAACCAGACACAGTTTGAATTGGGGCAGGACCCCAGAGATCAGTATGAACATATTCTATAATTTGTCTGGTTTTATGCACACCATGAGCAAAAGGTAATCTATGTTGTTTCCCAGTTACGCAATCATGACAAAAAGGCAACTTTTCAATCTTATCCTTTCCAAAAATACCATTTTCAGCCAGTATTTTCAATCATTTTTCACTCATGTGTCCAAGTCTATTATGCCACAACAAAGTTTTATTAAAAGAAAGCACAACAGAAGCAGAATGTATAACAGGATCAGCATGAGCAGTATATAAACCAATTAACTTTAGGCACAATTAGGAGTTCAAAAGAGTCATCAATAACCACCCTACAATGTCCTATCCTAATCCTAATGTCAAACTCAAGCTCATTCCATTCTCCCAAGGAAATCAAGTTCTTTCTTAAATCAGGGACAAATATGATTTTATTCAAAGTTACAACTTTGTTATTATCAAATTTTATTGTCATGGTTCCAATCCCTTTAATTGCACAATCATCTTCATTAGCAAGATGAACAACTCTGCCATTCTCAACCAATTCAAGATCAGAAAACCATTCCCCCATGGGACTTATATGAAAGGTGCAACCAGAATCTAAAATCCAATCATTCAAAAGATTTGAGAAAGTTACAACATTAGATTCACAAAAAATACATGAAGAGTTAGAATTTTTATATTTTTTTCTGTTTTCCCTTAGAAACGGAAAATGCTTCAGATTTTTGAAAATCTTTTTGTTTAGCCTTCAATTCAAGTTCTTTATTTCTTAAAGAAGAGGTGATAATATCAATAGTCAGATTTTTTCTCCCATATTCTAAAGCATTCCTTAAATCTTTGTATTTATCACAAAGTGAATTCAAAAGTGCAATTACTTGTCTTTCATAAACTTTTTCCTCACAATTTTCAAGGTCTTGAGTCAAATTATTAAACCTATCAATATTCTCCTCAAGGCCTAAACTGTTATCAAATTTAAAACTGAAGAATTGTTTTAAGAGGAAACACTTATTAGGAATTGTCCTAGTCAGGTATAGGATCTCAAGTTTCTCCCAAATCTGTCTAGCTATAGTAGTTTCCCCCACCTTCCTAAGTACACTCTCAGATAAAGTACAAGAAAATGGAACTCCAAGGATGCTCATTTATCTTTCCTCTTAAAAGCACTAAACTCAGCAGGAAAAGAATCATCAAGTGCATAAGCACATTTCTATTGCAAGAGTAAGGCACGTATTTTTTGACGCCAGAGATTAAAATCCCTAGTGCCAGACCACATATCAATATCAAAGCGAGACATAGACATCATTAACCAAGCAATGAATTTAAAAAACAAATTTCCAGTAAGCACACCTCAACAGCATATTAGAACAGATGCATGGTAATCAAAATAACCACAATCTAACTTCATCAAGAATCATAGCAGTAGTAGTATCAAAGATAATTCAACAGTATCAAGGAATTATTTAATTCTGATCAAGAACAAGATTAACTAGTGCTAAACTAGAATAGCCACCAGACAGACAATAAAATCAAGGGGAAGTCACTGGTTGACCGAACTAGTGATTCTTCTTTCTCAGAAATCAGTGACAGTGAGCCAAAATAATTTCCAAGACCACAAAGAATAACGAAAAGCCGTCTAAATTAACTGGTGGTTTAAAATGGCCTATCAAATCCTAAATAACTCTCATACCTCAGCTTCAAGAGCCCTCGCAGGAGGCTCAAGACAAAGGCAGCAAAGGTTCTAATTCAATAGGGTTCTTTTAAAACAAATTCAGACAAGAAAACTAAAGAAAGGGACCGGATGTTACCGGTAAGTCTTGTAGAATTTCAGAGGCAGTTTGCTAGTTTTCTCAATTCAGTATACCCGTGCCAGAATTCCTTTCCAGGAGAGAAGAGACTAGGGTCCAAAACCCTAGTTTACAGAAACCTCTGATAACTTTGAGATCGAGAGAGATGGCTGAGATCATCGGAAACCCAAGGGCACTGATGCTAATTGTTAAACAAAACGACCCAGGAAATAAAACCCAAGAACCCAATGTGAAGAACAAAAAGAAAAAACGCAGACAACAAGGAGTTTAACGTTCGACCAATTACGCCTCAGTGAGGTTTGCAGTGTCAAATCAATACACTCCTACTCCTACCGTTAAAGCTCCACTGTGGTCGATATGTCTCCAAAAACACTATAACTGGAAATACCAAAGGGTTTCAGTACAAAATTTGCACACAAAACACAAAACATAGCCTAAAAATCTAAGGATCTAGACTCCATACAATCACCCTGAAATTACAAGAAATTCTCACAAAGAGAAAACCCACAAGGGAGAAATTTACAGAGGGAGTTTCAAGGAGCTGCTAACCCTAGAACACAAAGAGGCGGTAAAAATGACAATCTGTGGGAGACAGAGAAATCAACCCTAATATATACAAAGTAGTCAACGGCTGTGATTAAATCTCTAGATCTAACGGACAGAAAGCCAGGTGCTAATTTCATGGGCCGGGCTGAACAAACGTGTGAAAGGTCCAAAAAAAAATTAAGTGGGCTGGACCAAAAGTTAAAACAACATTACAGCTTTTATTAATTGTTGTTGCATGTTATTACGAAGTGACAAGATCGGGACAGAGGGAATTGGTTTTTCATAGTTAATGTGGAATTAATCTTTTTATTAATTTATAATAATGTTATTATTTCTGCTTTTGGGAGGGGGGTTTCTTATTACTTTTTAATTCTAACCCAAAGCAACCCTCGAACATCTCAAATCAAAAATTGATGGATAAATATTCAATCTTGCTTATTCAAATTTATCATCCGAAAAGAAGCACAAATGTATTTACAGCTCGGAAAGTAAATGTTATTCAAGGCAAAAAAAAAAAAAAACCTAAAAATATGTTGAAATGTATACCTTTCCTGATACTGTATTTCGACAACATGCATTATCAAGCTCTACATTTCTAGATAGTATTCAATAAATGTCTCCGTCCTCCTATAAATCCCTTATAGGCATAGACGCATGGCTTCGATATATTCTTTGTCTTGCAAGAGGTGAACAGTTAAATTTTATTGATTTTATATATGCATCAAAAAGTTTTAGTTGTTATTGCGTGGCCAAATTCTTATGGTGATTTATGGACACAGGCATTACAAAAATGGGTGCGTATGGCATAACTTCTATGAAGACATTCTAATTTCTCCAGCTTATGGGAATTTAACGCTAAACAACACTTTTGTGATTTCTAGATTGTGTAATGAAATAGATTTTGTTATCTCTTTATAGTTAAATTTTGAAGTTTTCATTAATTTATAATTCTTTTTTCCTACTGCAAGACAATTTTTTTGTTAACTAGTGATTGAATTACGTTTACATTATTATATATAAGCGACGTGTATTCAAGGCCGGACCTGTATGTAGGCCAACTAGGCATGTGCTTAGGGCCCAAGAAAGAAGGGGGCCCAATTAGACAAAATTCCCTTTTTTTTGTTTTGGGCTTTTTTTTTTCTTTTTAAAGTTTGGATATACGGCTGTATTCTATTGACTACTTATTGGATCAGTTTTTGCTAAAGAGCCTATTATAAAACTGATAATTTGAATCCAAGCGGTGATAGGATTGATTCTTGGAGCAGATCCGCGAGTATTTTTCCGAGAAAAGTGCTATTTGCACATATAAAATATACAAAATTATATTGAGTGTATACGTCCAAGTGTGCTAATGCATTACGAAAAACCAATAAATAAATGCATAATATACCACGACTCTTGTCTCGTGACATGACGCGAAATAAAAGTTTTACATCAACCTAATTACATTACGCATTTGCATTCTTCAAAAGTTATTTTTATTAATTATATATAATATAATTTATACTCTATTTTTTTCAAGATTATTTAAGTTCTTTGTAATATTTATATCATTTTAAAATCATATCTCCTAAATTCTCTCCATATTTTCTAATCATCTACTTCCATGTCTCTCATCCATCAAGAAAATGGTAAAAAAGAAAAATAAACATTCGTATATCTTGATTAAAAGTACTACAAATTTTAATATATATGTTATACAAACATTCGTCTTCACAACTCAAACCATCAATTCAAAGAAAAAGTTCAAAAAAAAAACTCAAATAAAAAAAAATCAAATTCTAGTAGGGTTTACTCTTGATAGGTGAATCGTTGTCTAATTTCTTTTTGTTCTACAACTTAATTAAATTATATTTTTTTGGTTAATATTAGATAATTTTAGCATTGTTGTATCTTCTCGTTGTATTTTGAGACTATAACTAAAGGGCCAAAAAAAGGGGGAAAAAAGAGAAAACTGGTAAATATAGGGAGCGTATTTTTTAAATTTCACTTAGGGCCCCGATCACTACAGACCCAGCCCTGCGTGTACTTAGATGTCAAATAAAACACAATATGTGCATCCCACGTGACTCACCTACTAATGACGATAATAATAAAACAAATAAAAAATTCTTTATACATTCTGGGCCCAGAAACATGGCCCGATGCAAATGTTTCATCTTCTGCCGTAAAAATCACGTTTGTCAACTTTTCACCGTATTTTTCTAATTGATGATGAGAATTAATTACGGTGGAGTTTTGTAAAGTTCCATTTATTTTAAATAAAAAATATATCAATTAAAAAAAACCTAAAAATAAATGAAAATTACTAAACAGCCATATCATCTCATATTTGCCTTAAATTTACCCTATTACATTTTTTATATATTGGGATAAATTAGAAATAAATCATCACAAAATTATCACGATATATAAATAAATTCTACAATAATGTGGATGTGGGATGCACATGAGATTAGATGAATTTGTAGTATTGTCCGAAATAAATTGTGAATTTTGAAAAGAAAAAGGAAATAAATATTTAAATCTAACATTACTAATTTATTTGCGTGTGTGTGTGGTGGAGCCTGATTGTAAAATGAAATTTAAAGGTGAAAAGTTAGACCAGAATGAACGAGGAGGAGGGAGATTCTTGAATCGCTGGTAAGGAGGGTGATGGAAATTGGAAGGTATAGACAAATAATTTTATTTTCTTTTTGTATTTCAGTAGAGGAGAAGGTTTTGTTGTAGTCGGTTACTAGTCTCACGGCTTTGTTGCAATAAAAACTAACACTAGGAGCTTGTCTTTTGTAGCTTTATAAATAAAAATTTTATCAAACTACTACTAACTACGTATTCTCCACAAAAAAACAAATTTTCAAATACTGCATCTCAATAATCTTTCTTTACATTCTCACCATAAATTCTCCTATAAATATAATATCTTTTAACGTAAAGTTCACAGTAACAAGCTCTAGAAATGTGAGAAAAAAATTGATGACAAAATTAGTTAGATCTAGATAACTTTTTCTTGAACACGTATAGTAAAAAGAATATTAGTTTGGCTTATGATACATTTAAGAAAAAGGGTAATTGGAGCAAAACGTCTCTATCTTTCGGTTCATTTGCGCAAATCGTCCCTACCTTTTATTTCTTGGCAGTTACACCCCAATTTTTACATTTTTTGGTGCAATTCTTCCCTGCCATCACTTCCTTTATTCTTTCCATTTCTCATTCTTTTTTTTAATACTATCTGTATATTATAAAGTCTAAATTAATGCATTAATTATTATTTTTTGTATTTTCAAAAAATTAATGCATTCAAATCTAAATACCCAAAAAAATATTAGATAAAATTGAAAAAGATAAGTGTATTTTATTTTATTATGTTGTATTACAGGGTTCCGACAGTTGAAGAGAGAGTGTGTATGTGTAATATTCAAGAAAATTATTAGAAAATCAAATTATATTTTGTTTTATTTAGGCGGCAACGTTGTTAATTATTTTGCTTGTTATATTTTTTTAACTATACGCCTATTTAGTAATCAGTTCTGAACCCTATAAAATAATATAATAAAATAAAACACACTTCTCTTCTTTAATATTATCTAACATTTTATTGGTGTATTTAGATTTGAATACATTAATTTTTTGAAAATACAAAAAATTAATAATAAATGCATTAATTTAGTCTTTATAAAAATATATATATATAGAATATTAGAAAAAAATGGATGACAAACGGAAAGAATAACGGAAGTCAGGGTAGGGATGAGTTGCACTAAAAAATGTAAAGGTAAGGGTGTAATTGCGAAGAAATGAAAGATAGGGACGATTTGCACAAACGAACTCAAAGGTAGGAACGTTTTGCGCCCATTACCCTAAGAAAAAGGTTTTTACATAGACAAAATTTAAAATAAATTGGCTGGTGTAGACGGCTTCTAAATCCATGACTGAATAGAATGGATTATTAGAGGGAATAAAGAAAGGAGATACATGAAAAAAAAATTGTGCAGTAGAAGAGAGAACTTTTCTTATAATCAATGATAAACCAAGCAACAAATAGAGTGGTAGGTCAATCATCTCATCCTAATTCAAACCATCGTGACCTTCCTTAGTGGTTATGGTACGATGTGAATGAGTGGGGAAAAATAATGGCTCTTTTTGTTTATGTTTATTTATTTCTCAATTCTCATTCTTTTTTTCTGTAATATTTTTATTGTTTCTTTTAGAGCTTGTTCTTTGTAGTTTTATCTAAATAAAAATTGAGTAATGCTACAATTTCAGGTTGGTTTACTAATTAGTTCACCGATTTACAATTTTAACCCTGAAATATCTAAAACTCAAATTATTTAAATACCTTAATTGACAGTTTTACCCTTCATATTAATACAAAGCCGGAGAACTAACCTAGAAGTTTATCATTACTCATAAAAATTTTATCAAATCAATACCAGCTACACATTTTCCACAAACAAATTTCCGCACATCCCAATAACCTTTCTTACATTTCCACCATACATTTTCCTTTAAATTTAAGCTCCTTTAACATAAAGCTCACAGGAACAAGCCTCTTGGCAACATTAATGCTAAGATGACACGGCAAAGATATGCAATTATCTATATTGTTGAACCGATTTCCAACCAAGGGTCTTGGTTTTTCAAAATGCTTCCTTTGACGCTCTCCTCACGAACAACATACTTTTCCTTACATAGTGCAACTTATATGTTATCTCCCCCACCAAACCAAGATGCTCGAGTCCAGTGAAATTTCCTACCCCATGACATGAGCCCCAACTCAATTCACCTTGCCTTGAAAATGAGAGCCCTTAAGCATGTGGTATAGCTTACTGTCAAACCATTGATGCCAGTAAACGAGAGCCCTTAAGCATGTGGTATAGCTTACCGTCAAACCATTGATGCCAGTATTTTATTAAGTAGCCGTGACATCTTCTTTGCCATCAATAAATTGTCTCAACTCATGCATTGCGAAACCATGCACCATTGGATAGCCGTCACAAGAGCCTAAAAGACGCACATCCTCCTACTTCATCCTCATCCAAAAAATGGCAAGCCTTAAATAATCAAGCATTTGCAAAATACTGATTAGGTGATAGATGTTATCAGGGCCGGTCCACAGATTTCAAGGGCCCTAAGCGAAATTTAAATAGGGCTCCTTTTTTAAAAAAATTTAGATTAAATACGATGTAAACAGTTTAAACTTTGAATATTTAAATTTTATATTCAATATGTGAGCAAAATAAGTAAATATTTATTATTAAACACAAAAAATGAAAATTTAAATTGGCTCTTTAAAAAATATAATCAAATTTGTAGATAAAAGGATTTGAACCTCTGATCTATAATTAAGGATGAAGACTAAAATTTATAACATTAGCACAAGCCTAGTGAATAATTTATGATAAAATTGTATACATATTATTTTATTCTATATTTTGGACATATGTTTAAAAAAATCGACTATAAACTTTTCGACGCTTTCTAACTAGGAGCCTAATCGACTGCTTTTGTCGATTATGCTATTGGTCTACTATGGATGTTATTAAAAATGATCTAGTACTATATGTATAATACTATATAGTGGCCCATGGTAATATGAGGTGCATCGGAGAGTTCCCGGGTTTGTCACTACTCACTATCTATATGCCATCTTCCGAATGGACAACCATGATGCGAACGCCCGACTTACCCTACTCCGGGACGTATGTGGGAAATACTTGGACGATTTGAAGCAAAAAATCTCTATTTCTGTGTCTAGAGTATTGGTATTTGCACAATCTATATTTACGTGGAAGTCAATATTCAAAGATGATGAATTCACCAATCGAGTAAAGTCAACAGGGAAAATTATGACTTGTAGGACAAGCCATCATGCCAATGTTAGCGCCCTTGGCACCTGAGGCCATGCATTTGGCAAGTGAGGTCGCATTTGGCCCTATCACGATATCACCATTTTGCTACTTGTCCTTCATTGGGGCTTGGGGCACATGTGGCGAGTTTGTTTGGCTACCATTTGAAAATGGAATCTATTTATAAATAAATTTACATTTTAAAATTCGGACAGATATCATCATACCATTAAATTATATATTTGATGTAGTACCGCTATATGTAGATAATCATTCAAGTAATTTTTTTACAAAATAAGGTAAATTCATCGTCTTATTCTTAAATTATTTTTCTCATGTCATAAAAACAAATGGTAAGATAGTGAATTTACTCCTATTTTGTAAAAAATTACCTATAGTATTTTCATTTAATTTTTATCATTAACTTTACATGACATAATTATGTGACAATTCCTGTATAAAATTTGAATTTTAAATTAATGAATAGACCAACCTATTTATAAATGGTTGCCAATGGAGTGGTGTGAATATTATTCCTGAGGCAGAATGAGAAAAGTACAACCACATCCTCAATTGACAAAAATACCTCATCTTATATTACATTGTAAAATGGTTTTTGGGTTCTCCTTTTCAATTCTCACACTATCTGAAATTGTCAGCAAGGTCGATATGGAGGAAAGTCAATGCGTTGAGACAAAAAAGTCATACTGTGTCCAAATGTAGAATAAAAAAAAAAAAATACCCGATTCGCAACTAGGGCTTTCAAAATCGGCAAGCATCAAAAGATCAAAAGTGTAATCTAGAGGAAGAAAATGCATTTCAACACTTTATCCCACAATTTAAGCAACATTGGTCTCGACAGTTCACAAAGCTTGTTGATAAGCTCGTTCTCGAATTTGTGGTCATGTTTGAAATCTATTTCATCTTTAGCATATTTGACAAAGGAATCTTCAAGTTATGTTCTTATGACTGACCAAGAAAAGGGCTGTAGATGGGTTAGCAGGTGTTAGATGGCTACTTCACTGGTCTCTAGGAAGAGCAATTAATGGGGGCAGAGGCAGGGGTGGATTTTACGTTTAGGGAATGAATTTTACGTTTTCAACTCCAGGGACATTGCCCGACGACGGTGCAAGAAAAGGGGAATGAAATGAAACTATTGGCTTGGGGGTGACCGGAGTATCCGACGATAACTGGGTACGGGAGGAGTTGGAGAACACCGAGTTTGAAAATTTTGATAAATACATGGTTATTTTTTCTTATTCTTGATTTGACTCTGCATATGGTGAGAAAATAATATCAAAATATCGCCATATATTGAAATTGTCTATCTCACTGTGCCTGACTCTTGTGTTTGATTTGGATCTTTCAATATTTCTTCTTCAAGTCATTTTCAACAACACATTTATCTATTAAAATGATTTTGCATGTAAATTCATAATTTTTCTTTTTACATTTCAACTACACATTCTTTAAAAATCACTTTTCACAATATCAATTACTCCATCCATCCCATATATATAATCATGTTTTTCTTTTTGGGTTGCCTGGAATATATTGTCATATTTCTCAGGGAAAATATATATACACTACATTTTTTAATTTCCATCCACGTTTTTATTAGAGTGAAAAACCCTAGTCTTTAATATTTGTAATATTTACATCCCTAATAATTTTTGCCATATTTTTTCTCGAGTTCTTCATTTAATTATCACCTCATATTCTTAGTAATGGGTATATGGTCAATAAGGTTTTTTTTTTGGTACTTCAAATCTTACAAAATATGTAGTTCTACTTTATAGAGATATTACTAACAAAGAAAATTTTAAAATCAAAATATTATACAATACAAGATATCGTCACTCTATATTATATATAAAAGTACGGATCAAAGAAAATCTTTTGATTTCCTTATTCACCCCTACATTTTTTTTTTTTTAAAAAAACCTAAATTGCCTTTATTGTATTTAGGGGAAGGATCAATAAACCAATACGTATGACAAATAGTTTTGACAAATCATCTTATCTTTTCATTTCAGTTAATCTAACGGTCTAAATCAATCATTCCCATTCCATTACAATTTATACATTTAGAGCCAAACAACCCTTACCCTGTAAATGTAGGGTTAATTATACTTAACGTCCTTAACCTTTTAACTTTTTATCGATTACATCCCTAAAATTTCATTTTCCGTTTTAACGTCCCCAGCCTTTTAAAAGCGTTACATTTAATGTCCTTGTGAGGAAACCATCTATTTCTACCTTTAAAGTTGAGGGTATTTTGGTAACATATAAAAAAATTAATATTTTAATATTTAAAAAAAAAAAGAGAGGGAGACCCCCTTCCCAAGGTTGCCAGAAATGGCAGCTAAAAGGGGGCAATCTTTCCAACAATATTCTACTGCCATTTCCGGCAGCCAAAAGGGAGAAGACTTCAGCCCTGTGCTGCAGGAAATGACAGGCTACCATTTCCTGTAGCAGGGGGGACCCTCCAAAAGGCTGCTGGAAAAAGGCAGCTAAGGCAACTTTGGGAGGGTTCTTCCCCCTCTCTTTTTTTTTAACGTTAAAATATTAGATTTTTTGCATTTTACCAAAGTACCTTCAATTTTAACGATAGAAATAGATGGTTTCCGTCACAGAGACATTAAGTATAATACTTTCGAAAAGTTAGAGGTGCAAAAATGGAAAATTAAAGATTAGAAATATAATCGATAAAATGTTGAAATATTAGGAAGGTTAGGTGTAATTTACCCGTAAATGTATGCAAACCAACATGTAAATCCCACGGCACCTACCGTTACCAGTGACCGCATTCCAACAAGCAGCCACCTCTGCGTCATATCCAACAAATTATCACCATAGGCTCCATGGAATCTTGAATTATACAGTATAAGGAATCAGACATATTGCGAGATGATCCACTACAAAACCCATAATTTATCTTTCGGAAAAAAAGAGAAAACCATAATTTAAATTCCTTCAAACAACATTCATCTTTTCCCTCCGAATACAACTGCCCGCAAGGCTTAGTGAAGAACATTTTAGCAGTAATCAATACAATAAAAATTTAATTAGGTGTTAGTGATCAAGATTCGATTTTTGTGAATTATGAAGATGTTTACTTTGATATATATTCTGTTATTTTGTGTAAGAAAGGAAGAAGAAAAAAGGAGATCGTTTGCCTATTAATGGGGGATTGGGTTCTTTTCAGAATAATTGGACTATGAGATTAAGGAAAATGAAAGGGTAGGTTGATTTGTCGTGTATATTGGTCCATAGATCATTCCCCTTGTATTTAGTATAATCATCATAATATAAAAAAAAATAATTTATATTTAAGTGCAACAACTCTTAATCTACTATAAAAAGTGTGTATAAAATTACTCATGTTAACTTCAAATTTAATTAACCATTCAAAATTAGACAATTCATTCATATTCAAAATACAAAGTTAACACATATATGAATGTTTCATTATTTTGTAGTTTTTTTTTTTTAAATAGGTCAAATCAAATTAAGAAAAGTTAGCGGTAAAGCTTAAGTACGTTTTTATAGATATAATCAATTCGATTTTTTTATGGGAATTTAATTTTTTTTCTTGTATCATGTTTCCTGTTTAATTAACAAAATTAGTCGTCACATTATTTATAACTGAGTAGTGTTTTTATTGTCCTTTAAATCTCATTAATCATGGATTTAATTTTTAATTTCTTTTGTTGTAGCAACTTGAAGAAAAAAGAATGTAATGATGAGACATTCATTCATTCATTTCACGTTGAGATAAACTAGAGTATTATGTTGTTATTAACTAAAGATAAATTACAAATTTATATATTATTAAACATTAAGTTCTAAGATATATGTTAATAAGTATATTCGAATCATGATTACTAAATGTTTGAATTAAAAAATACACAACATCAATATGAAAACTATGTGCAAAACACATGCTTCGTGCTAGCAGTTAATATTTGATTAAAAATATAAAATATGACAGAATTAAGTAAACTGGATGCAATTATGTCACTGTGTAATTAGTAAAAAGCATGGTGTTAATATAACCACTATATTTCTAATTTATGGAGTAACTTTTTACCGTTTTACCAAAATAATCTTATTTATTATGTTTAGTAATAACTATTAGTTTCATTAAACATAAGAGTATATTGGAAAAATTATTTATAAAATTTGTTTTTCTAACAAACTTTTTTAATCTTTGTGAAAAACAAAGTGGGTAATGTATTTATGAATAATGCTATTTAGGTCTTCAGTCTAGTTGTCATAAATTGAATAATGCCAACTATACTGGAGACTGATCTCCAGTTTAGATAAATAACAACACTCTATATTTATAGAGGAAGTATAAAAAAATTAAATTGCTTGCTCACAATGAGAATCAAATTATATTGAGTTAAAAATCAAGGGTAGAAATTTAATTGAATTTAAAATTTGTGTCGATCGTTGCATAATGGTCAAATTTAGTAATTGAACTGGTGTTAAGTGAAATTATAGGTGTGTTTGAGTTAGATTGTTTTAAAATTAATTCTTCTTGAGCTATGTGTCAATTCATTCTCAATCACACATTCTTTAAAAAAAAAATTCACAATTCCCTGTTGGAAATAGTAGTATGGTCGTTATTTTGACCAAATATTCATGGTCTCGATATTTGTTATGTATGAGAAATATTTAGATCGAACGCGCTCACGGCACATTTGGTCTCGTTGAACTATTTCTAAGTCAATGAGAAATTACGTTCTAAAGGTGACGCTTTGCAACTACGTAATTCGAATAATGAGTAAGTATTTCGTATCTCAAATTGAAAGTATTTTATATCTCAAGTCGAAAAATAATAGGTTAAATGACCTATTTAATAAAATCTGCACTTAGGATATAAGTATGACTAATTAGGAGAATTAATTAATTATTATCCAAAGTGAATTTATCATTTTGGGATTAATGAAGCTATCATCGGAATGGGTCATTTTGGGAGTAATTAATGGCGTATTTAATTGTCATAATTTTTTATAGAAAATGCTAGTTTTCTATCTAAATTCCCACTTTTGTGTTGTCTGATTGGATTTTTTCTGTGAAAAATATTTTTTCACTTTTGGTCACATGATCATATTTTTCAGGGAAATAAGGAAAATATTTGCCTGGGAGGATTTACGTAATTCGTTTTCTAGGTAATTGAAGTTCTATATTTCTTAAAATATTAAATTATTTTTAACTTATAAAAGATAAAAAAATTGAAAAACACGAACGTCAATTGAGAACTTCTCATTTTCTTTCTTTTTTGGGATTTTATCTAAGATGACATTTTTTGTCAATGTTAACGAATATAAGATCTTATAATCATTTCAAAATTTCTAATTATGGATATTTATTGAAGTTTATAACTTTGCTTTATCTTAATATTCATTCACAAATCACTGATTGAATTTTTTGCAATTTCTTTTTTTGTATAAGCTTCAACTTATTAAATACATTATTGAAATAGTTGCTGACCTCAAAATTATCCATTGAATTATGAGTAGTAAATTGTCCGACGAGACTATAATCGTCAGAAAGCCTTACTCTATATACTCTATCTTTATAACCATTTTCAAATGTTGTCATCATATCATCATTGTCCATAAAAAAAATCACATAGGACAAAAGTTTGACATTAGATATCTTTTTTTAATTCTTTGTGATTTGATTTCATCTTAAATATAAACATATATTTAACTCAAAATTGGAGCTCGCGTAGTTTTGATAAATAAGAAAATTTTGGTAGATAAAAAATATATGGAGAAGAATACAATTTATATATAAAACTTGATAATTTCTTTGAAAAAAATAATAATGACTATCAAATAATAAAATTTGATAAAAAATATTGTTTCCATAGAAAATAATATCTATCAAATACCAAAAAATAAAAAGCAACAACTATTTCTTGATGAAAGATTAAGTCAATCAAACACGTGCAGTTAACATTTCCCATTAAACTTAATTCTAAGAAATTCAAATACTTAGAATTCATTTTCTCTCATACATTTTTCATTCTTTCAATCAGACAGTACCTAAGTGTTTATCCCATTGCAATAGAAATTATTGCCTCTCAGACAACAATTGGAATTTTCAATTGTTGTGCCTATTCATTGGCACATCTTGATATTTACTGTGTCTATTCATTCACACATCTTGGCATATTATTTATAGACTCTCACACTTGTGTATTTTTCATTCAATATTGTATACAATTTTTCTTTTCCAAAAATCATAAGGAGAATTCGTAACATTTCTCGGTTCGCCGTGTAATATGGTTTGAAATGTAACATTCCGCAAAATTTTAAGACAAATATATCATTATTCTGATAATGATTATAATTGCTTGAATTGTATTATAAGATTCCAAGCGTATTACCCAATTAAACGTTCAAAATTAGAATATGACAACGAGATCATATTGAAATACATCAATGGTAAAGTTATAAAATTGTCACTTAATAGAACGCTAAGAATTGGAATGTGACAATATAATCATAACGAATTGCAAAGTTGTAAATTGTCATTCAATTGAATGATGAAAATTGACAATGATGAATTAACCATTCTATTGATAATATGGTTATATTGTATAACCACATGAGTTTGCTATTGATAATGTAAACGTTATTTTAACAATGAACTGTTTGAAATGCCACAAGAATTTTTGAATTGTATTAAAAAATTAAAAGATTGTTACTTAATTGATAATAGAGAAAGAATTTAGTCCTCAATTGACATAAACTAAAGAACGGTAACTTAATTGAAAGATAATGCAAAGAGGAAGGACCTCGTGGACAATTTTCCGCCAAGTGTACGGTATTTGTCGCGCCACGTATCACAATTTGATTGGCGGAACTCAAAATTTATTCAAAAATAATTAATTCCGACAAATATAAATAAGGGATAGAACTGAACATTTCTCAAACCTTTTTCCAAACCTTCCACTATCCTCTATCTATCAAAAAGCGAGCAAATTCGTCCAAAAATTAAGAAAACCATAAAACACCAATAAAAGATCACAAAAACCCCTATTTGTCCTTTGAAAATGGTCTTTTACCATATATAGAAAGATTATAGTTTGAAAAATAATTTTACTTGAGGAATATCAAGGTTTTAATAACGCTTTTCTACTTACGATTATTCGAGGAACCTTTAAAGTGAATAATTACACTTTGATATCCTTTTAACATTGAAGATGTTTGGAAATACTAAGCATGTATTTGATTAAAGCAATGAACATGGATTCTGATACATTGAAAAGAAAGATTGATGTATTGCATTTTGAATCATTAGTTGCTTTACCCGTTCTGTGTCTGTTCTACTATGCTCTGTTGCCACATTAGGAGTTATCTAATGATACCTAGATGGGCGACGATTAGTGTGGTATCTGCTCTGTATCTGTATTGATTTGTTTGGAATTCTGATAGGGGTCAACCGAGATTCAAATGTAGATCTACTTAATTGTACATAGCCATGATTGAATTGATATGATTATTGCGCGCACTACGGGTAGTAGTTTAACTAGTGATAGGGCTCATCTGTGCATTGAAAAGTTTTGTACATTGAATGACTTTCTGGAAAATAAATCTTTCAAATAAAAAGTAAATTGAAGGGTTTTGTTACCCCTTTCCTTTCCCTACTACATTTTTGTAGATGATTGAAGTTATAACATTTGGAAAACAAGGCAAGACAGTAATTGGATTGTGCTCGCGAACGGGAGATAGAATTGTGTATGTAGTGTAAATCTGCGTTTGAAGCTACTATGAATTTAATACTTTCATACCCACCTCTATAGTATACATGTTTTTACATCATATAATCTATAGAAGAAAATGAAAATATAATCTTTATATTAATTTGAATTCTATTTTTCACGGTAAAAGTTTTCTAGTGACTTGGCGTATTTTAATAATCAATAAAATATATTCATTAATACAATTTCTTGTGTGTTTTTTTATATTTTCTTGAAAAACCTATCTTTAATGTTTTCTTAAAAGTTTAACAATTTGTTAACTTATATAATTAGCTTTATATGTTAAAATCTGTAAGATAATGTCAGGTGAATTGTTCTGTACGCCCCGTCCCAGTTGCGAAAATTGAAGCTTCCGCTACAGAATTTGTAAATTAATATAAGATATTCGGAAATATTGTAAAATTAGTGGGGGCGTGACATGAAGTGCTTCTACCGTAAGTCATTTGTCGTTGTATCTTAGGAGACGATTGTCAGTCAACTGTAAGTACCTACGCGAGGTAAAAACTTCTTAAAGATACAGAGTCGAATTCTAGCATCGGCGTTTTTTATTTTACTTTTTACATTATCTCTTCTACTCAGTTTAAGTAAGTTTGCGACTTAGTTTCTAATATAATTTGCACCATTTTATATTTTTATTTTTCCTAACATTCCCTATACTGTTCTTTAACAATACATTTTCTTAAAAAGTCACTTTGATAATTTCAACTTTCAGATAATCTACTTCATACACACCCTATAAAATCAAATGGATAATCAAAATCTAAACTGCCTTCTTAAGAGCTTGTTTGATACTATTTATTTGGAGAATTTATAATGAAAAGTGAGGTAGAATATGTATTGAAAATGTAAAAATGTGTGAAATATTTAGTTGTAATTGAACAATTATCAAATCAAATATCAAACTAGAATTCTCACCTGTGCGTTGCACGTGATTTAAAAATAATAATAACTATAATAATTATAGGGAGGCGTATTTATCTGGTGTGAAAAAATGACATGTTTAGTTATCAACCATATATTGGATAATTGTGGGTTTTCAAATTCACTACTTGCATATAAACGACCAATTCATGCTTACCAACTAACAAGTATCAGTTATTCATATCAGATTAATATGTGTACCTAGATTTACCGTAATAACAAATGTCAATGAATTTTTAAACAAAAATTTAATAAATTATTAATACAACCATTTGAATCATATATTAGCATCATGAGACATATATTTTTATAACGATTCTATCATATTTTGATTTATTTGTCGGTAATACTTTTTGCACCAGTTAATTCTTTTCTTTTCTTTTATTTTTTTTATTATACATTGGATATTGGGGAAGGGAGGGGAACCACTATCAGTTATTCATGTCAGATAAATATGTCTTCATATAATTACTATAATAACAAATGTCAACGAATTTTTATACGAAAAGTCATATAAATTACTAATACAGCTAGTTGAGTCATATTAACATTATGAGACATAAGTTTTTATAATCATTCTATTATATTTGAATTTATTCATTGATAACACTTTTTGTACCAGTTAATTTTGTTGATACAGGATGTATAGGGGAGGGGAGGGGAGGGGCATGTGTGTTCCAATCCAAGATATCCTGTCTAGAATGTGGTAAACTTAACCAATGTAGCACTTGTTTGAATTACAATATTAGTTAATTATGTATATATAAAAAAATTAATTGAAGTGATTCAATAAAAGTAAAGTGTTTAAAAATTGTTGAACAACTATTACAGCACAACTGTATCAACATTCGGTCTATCTCTCAAATAAATAATCCAACCTAAATACACTAGGACCATATTTAAAACAACAAATTGAAATTTTTATTCCATGGGAAATTATCAAAAAATTTCAATTTATATTAATTATAGAATCAGCAAATTGGAGTACTATAATTTTAAAAAAATCAAATTTGATTATTACACTAAGATAACCTTATAAAAATTTCTTCAAAAATCATTAAAAATTGAAAATTACAATAAGGTTACAGATTTTTAGAAATTTATTCGTTTAAAGAGGTATTATGTATGCGTTTTCGAATTATAAATATTACTATTTGTCTTTTTTGAAATAAAACTTCCAATTAATTTCGTGTTCTATTTGATAAGTAACAAATCGATAATTCAAAATAGATGGCCAAAGAAATTACTGTGAATTGATGATTGGATATGGATTAATAAAGGGAAAAGTGAATATCATTTAATAAATTAGCGTAACAATTTCTCCAAAAAAGTTAAAAACAATAAAAAAATGAATTAAATAATGTCACTAGAAATCTTATAAAGCTAGAAATTTTGCAGAGCCAGAAAATAAGAGGGAAAAGTCACATTTCTCTTATTATATATAGATATAGATTAGTAGTAGATAAATTTATAAATTGGAAGAATAAAATGGATCAAACAAACTCTAAGTAAGATTTGTGCCCAACACAAAACATGATATATGACGCCCTCTGCTCGTTAGAAAACAATACAAAAAAAGGGAATAAATAATGTCACTAGAAATCTTATAGAGACAGAAATCTTATAATATTAGAAATTTATAGAGCCAAAAAATGAGCTGAAAAAACTATTTTTCTCTTATTATATATATAGATATAGATTAATAGTAGATAAATTTATAAATTACAATAATAAGGAGGATCAAACAATCTTTAAGTAAGATTTGTGCCCAACACAAAACACCGTATATGACGCCCTCTGCTCATTAGAACGGGATGCCACAACGGTCAAAATCCGCAAGACACGATACGGTTCTGCTCGGATCACTGTTTTCTCACTCTACAAAAAGCCCTACTCTGTCCATAAACCCTCAAACTGAACCCGCTTCCCCGCTCTAAAACGACACTCTCATTCTCTCGCCACTTCTCTATTGGAAAATCTCAAACTCAGTCGGCTGCCGGACAGCATTGGATTTCGCCCATATGCAAATGATTTTATGATCGATACACCGCAGCCAACTGTTGAAGTTACAAAAATGACGACGAAAGTTACATCCAGAGATGTACAGGAGATCGTCAGCAAGCTGTCCTCAGATAAAGCTAAACTTAGAGAAGTAATAAGAATTCTGATAGCCCGTGTAAAAATATTATGGACATGAAACCTTTCATTAATCGGTTTTATGATTTTGACGATTTTTATTAATTTTAAAACGAGTAATCCAATAAGCGATAATCAGTGTTAATGCAAATTTTTTGATGGACGCCCTCAATGTTTTTCTTTCACAAGCATGAGTATATATATATATATTATTTTTTTTCTGGGTTAATTTCATTTTAGAAGTATGAAACAATTGTGTGATTACTCAATTGCTAAATTTTGGTAGTACTGCTCATTGTCACATTCATTGTATGCTATGTCTTTGTAAATTTTAAGATTATTACTGCTTCTTTCATATTTTTGAACTTCTAATTATAGGAAGGGATTAAATTATTGAATACATGGCTAGAAGGTGAACGGTCTGTTGGCTTCTGTAAATACTTGTCTGAGAAGACTGCGATGCTTAAGCCTAATGACATTCCAAATTGTAAGCCCCTGTCTAAGTTTTTGCCTAATTTTCACTATCACCTGTTTTATCTGTTGAATTGAGGGGGCCAGTAAGTAACTATTTATTTGTGCAGCTGAGACATGGCCTTTTCTTGTCAAATTGCTAGTACAATGTGTATCCCTCGAGATATCCTCGAGCAAAAAGAGATTGCCGAAGCTAAGTTTAGGGAAGACCCTACGGATCGTTGTACAACGAGCTGAAGATGACAGATATGTAGGTCAGTGTTTGAAATCGTGGTGCATATGGATACACAGATGTAGCATTTGATAACTGATTGAATTTTTATTAGCTGTATGAACCTTGATCCGTTGATGGGTATGATAAATTAGGGTTCAGGAATGCCAAAATAAACTAGAAATGATGAAGAATTCATGATATGCCCTTTTGCATGTTCTTATTTCTGGCCATAATTTAGCCTTGTTACAAAATTGGTAGTTTCACCACTTTATGTGATATTCACACTGGACTATCCTACCATTGAATTGAAACTGCCAGAATTTCTGAATCTCTAACTTAAAATGGGCAACATTGTGTCAATTAACTCACTGTGAAATGCTAAACTTCACCAAGCTTGGCAATGTTTTTTAGAATTTATGATGATCCCAAGTTGTTCCTGAGAGGCATCCCAATATCAATATTGCTGAAGTTAACAGAGTAATTCTATCCTCATGGAGTTGAAGTTACAATCTTCTATTTTCTGTTCCTGACCAAGTGAAGGAAGTCTAAATGTTATAAGAGGCAAGTTGGAAGAGATATGAGCACTTTTATGTTCTATTTACAGCCTCTAAAATTAAAATTAGTTCAGGAAATGTTTGATAAACTTATTTTTACACTAAAGAGTTTCATGCATGACCCACCACTATTATGCTGTGCTTTGTCTCTCACTATACTGAACCATAGATGGATCATCACTAAGCTTGATTGCTGAAAGGTGAATCATAAGCTTCCTAATTAGCACAGCTAATGAATGGAGAGTCCAAAAAATGAAGAAGTAATCATCACCTTTAATAGATGGAGATAGCTGCCGGAAGGTGAAGCTTTTGAACGAAAGATTGTTTTGTAACAAATATGAGGTCCATACTAACAACTTTTCTTGAATGTGGATAATAACCACTGTAACTGTTAGAGGGCACACTAGTAGGACTTTTGAACTCCCACTCTTAACACATTAAGCTTCTCTCAACAACAGCCTCATATCCAGCTTTACAGTTCACATGATGAAACAAATCAAATGGGTTGTTTTTAAATTTATTGGATGAGGATTATTTTTAAAAGTGCTGCTTAAACCAATTTTTCTTGCTTGTGAGGCAATTAACATAATTATATTGATAGAGTCTCCATTGGGTGGGGCCTTGATTCTATGATTTGTTTCCTTGGAGTTAATGCTTCCACATCATTAATAGATAATCTATTCATTTCAAAATATAGGAAGTATACACTTCACAATTTTTAGTTCACTCAATGAAAGCATGGAGAATGATTTAAAGTAAACTTGACATGATATATATGTCATATAAGGGCGCACACATGCACAGACATATGGCAGGCTGAACAAAATTTTTCAGCCATGTGTTAGCCCAATGTTGGTGGCAGACTGGCAGGTGCATTAACAACTGCCAAATGTTTGGAAGGTGATCAATTTTGTGTGTGTGTGTGTATATATATATGTATGTGTGTGTGTTCTGTCATGAAAGTATAATTATTCATGCAGATATTTTATCAAAAAATCTGGGCAGTTTCTTAGTCATGATCTTCTCCTATCCCCATGCAGGCAAAAAGTTTCTTCTCTTGCCCGTGGTTAAACTACTTTTCAGTCATGTGTGGGAAGTCCTAAAGGACGTTCCGAACTTTCAGTCTGAGTATGGCGTCATCCTCCGGCATCTTTTAGCAGTTAGATGTTATCGATTTCAAATGAGGAAGCGAGTCTATTCTAGTGAGTTTATCTTTACTTTCTAAATTATTAGCATATACACATTCCTCTGATGGAGATTCACTGTCAAAAAGTTACTTGTCCTGCAATTTGCATAGATCTTGTACTTCTGTACATGGAGAAGGTAGAAACAAGCTTGAGTACCGAAAACATTGGCCAATTAAACCCCAAAGAGGAGGTCTTCCGCTTCACTCTGACACTTCATTCCCTTCTTGAAAATCCTCTTGGAGATATTCCTGATGATCTCCGTGATGATATTGCTAAGGGTTTTATTCGAATTTTTTCTAATGTAAGGTAAGAAATTGAATAGTTCCTTGCGTTATTTTTTCATTTATATCTTTCTTGTTGTTGTTTTGCTGTTAATAAGATATTTTCCTTTTCAATTGAACCTTAGGGATGAGGGAAAGATTTCACGCAAGCTTATTGAGTGCATCAATACATATCTGATAAACGATGGACCAAATTTAGGTAGTAAATCCCTGGAGGTCCATGATGCTTTGCAGCAATTTGTGTTCCGTTGCTGGATCACAACTCATGACCGAAGCCTAAAAGTAAGCACACAGCAATATTGCATCAATAATTTCTTTGATTTGAAGTGAAATGCTATATCTCCCAATTTTAATTATTTTATAGGATTCACTTGTTCTATATGCGAAATTGCAATTAAGCTTAACTCGGGGCGTGGATGATGGAACTGCTTTGCTGGAGCAGCTTCTTGATGTAGTAGGCAAGGAGCTAGATCAAATGAGTACTTCTAGCAGCAATTTAACCCGGTTGTTATATATTTATATTGCATGTTTTCAAGATATTTAAAGGCCGTCCTCCTATCTTACGTTGTTGCATTTTTCTTTTAGGAGTGATTCAACCCGGGACGACAAATGTGTCCTCTTAACAAGCTCACAGTATAGTGTGGTAGAGCTTTCAGCTTTTGTCTTTTGCCGGGTACTACTTAGCTTGCTCCCCAATCTGATAGCTATGCTTCGTGGCCCTCTTTACTACATTTTGTAGTTATCACTCTTTCAAATGTCATTTTGGCACTGTCGAAAAGTGAATGAAGAGAATAACACACAAGTGTATACATTGTCGAGGAATTTGCTGATCTTTAGGCTTTTGGCAATTTTCAATTATATTATTATATGGTTAAGTAAATGTAGTCGTTACTTGCTTAGAAATTTCTATATCTTTTGGATTTGTTCCAGATCTGTTAGCATATTACCATATTTATGGTTTTTGTGGAACTACAAGAGAGTATTTATTTCTTGATGAATAATAAACACATTTTGAGGGTTGATTAGCTATTATAATTTTCTCATTATACCAATCAAACCAAATTATATAAGATGATCAAGTCGTAAAATCAAATGTTATTAACCAAAAGAAATCGAATTAGATCAAATCAGATATTAACCAAAAGAAGTCGAATTAGATCAAATCAGATCTGATTTTGCCGCAATATATGACTTTCATTTTTCATTGGGAATCTAAGAGCTGAAGTGTAGAAGTTATGGATGTGGGATAATGGTAATCAGTTCATCTGATCTAATTGTCAGGCATGCAGTAATAATGTACCTAGAGCACCTACAGCTGAAAAAAGAGCCAGGCGGGAGCATGCTGCAGTCCGGATAAAAGAGAAGCTTATGGAGGGGAAATGGTCATGGTAGGTCGAAATAGAAGTATTTTGCTGTTAACGTGGTACTATCAGCTTTATCGGGGAATTTCTCATCTTAGTAGGAGCTTTCCAAAGAAATTATATAAAAGTAGAACTTTATGTTATAATTATGGACTGATGTTGATCGAGAGGTTTTGTGCTTATATGTTTTGATGCTAATACTATTTGTTATCTATTTATTTCAGAGTCTACATACCATAACGCTATACTCGACACATATGCCTGTAACTCCCTTTTATATCCAGGAATTTTACAATCCAATTTCTTTAGCCATTTTAAGAATAGAAAATGCTAATAAAAAGGAGACTATAAGAGAAAATAAGTATTCAAACAATTAAGTGTATAATAAAATTCCTATGTTATGCTTATGCCCAAAATCTGTAGTTTCTTACTCTCACTTCTGGGTTTCTGAAACTTACATTGTGTGACAGGCATGCTGCATTTTTCTTTCTTCTTCGCAACTTCTCTGCTGGGTTTAATAAAGGTCTCTTACTCAGTTGGTTTGAGAGCATATCTGCAAACTTTGAAAGGTAATCTTATGTGATTTTATGATAGAGTTGGTGTCCTTGTATGCATATAAAGTAACTGCTGTCTTTATTTCTACCAATGCCAAAGTGACGGTACCTTTTATTTAAAACAATAGTTTCTCTACTTTTCTCTTAGGAACCTATCCTATTATCTGATTATTTTTCATATGTTCAATGCTCCCAAAAATTTTAGTGGTCTGGCAGCTGGAGTCTTTATCCCTAGTATTATACTCTTTTGGTTGGCTGGAAGTGTAGCGTTCTTTTGTCTATGCATACACAATCATCTTCTTCTTTTCCCTTTCGCTTGAAAGGAGGATGACTGTTCAGTTGTGTGGCTATGCATGCTTGCTTGTTTGTTCACAATTGGATGCTTCTGTCTGACTCTGAAGCTACACCATGTCTTCTTTTTGGACTTGATATATAAATTTGATTTTTAGCACTTACTGGGGCATTCACTTTCACAGAATAATCAGTAATGCAAATATGGAGCATACATATGATGGTCTGCTATGGACATTGCGGTAAGCTGGTTCTAATTTAGAAGACGATGTTCACTCAGTTTTTTGTGCTGGCCCTGCTGGAGTTGGCATGATATGATGTTTAAATGCTGCCTCACTTTCTTTGTTCCTAATCTGACCTTCACTAGCCGACCCATTTCTTGCCGAACTCTTGATACATGTGCATGGTCATTCTATATATTTTTACTTTTATTTATTTCCCCCGAGACTTATCATGCGTTTGAGCGCATTTGAAGTTGCCTGTCCAAACACATTGTAGTTGGTAGCGTAACATGTGGACCTTCTTGCCGATTTCTCTATTCTTCAGCTTGACATTTGTATACATTTGAGTGCATGTGAAGGAGTCTGCATGAACTTTCCCGATTGCTGCTATTTCCTGGTACTAGTTTGGAAACTGCGAGGAAGTCATCTTCCACGAAGAATGAGGTAATCTAGACTTTTCTGCGCAAGAGGATGGATTAGATTCTATTGATATATCCTTAATTATCCTTTTTATTTATGCGTCCTTGGAGCTCAAAGCTGTTGTTGTACCTTCGAACTGCCATGCTTTTCGCGTGCTTGGATAAAGATAAGAATAGATTTCTTCATGTAATTGTGAATATCTTCTGGTCCATAAGTATCAGTAAATGTCATTGTCCATAAGTATCAGTAAATGTCATTGTCTATTGAAAAAAAAGATCAGAAAAGAAAAGAAAAATAGATTTAGCATTGAACTTTCAGGAATTTTGACGTGCCCAGAATGCCAAGAATGTGAATATGGCAACAATGGTCATTACTTTTTGTGCTTGCATCTGAGGGAACTCCCATGGCTCACTTCTGTTGTTTTTTCCATATATAATCAATGAAAGACACTCGTGTTTTTAATTTAAGTCACGAAATAGACGTATGTTTTTTTTTTTTTTAAAACCATTGTATCTTTCCTCTCTATCAATATAATTCATTTTCTCGGGAAAAGGTCTAACAATTATTTTTTTTAAAACTAAGCCTATTGTTTAGAAGTTTATTGCGATCTTGCTTGAACGTGCTGTGCATGTATTGATCTGGAAAATACTATAACTAGACATATAATCTTTATTGGGGTAACTAACATGTCCTTTTGTGCTTAGCTCAAAGTTTGGTTTAATTAGCAAAGGAAGAATAACTAATGAGTTGAAATTGACATAATGCTCTGACCGGTTAATGTAGTTTGTGCTCTAGGTTTTCATGGCACTCTTATTTATCATATACTAACAAAATTTTTCCAATTCAGCGTAATTCCGTGGCTGATAGATTCATGTGCAATTTGTGGTTGATATCCTTGTTAATTTGTCTTATCCCTTCCTTACATTATGATTTGACTCTTGTTAATCTTTTGCAGACGGACAAAGGTTGGCACAAAATATGTAGCTTCCTCATACGTGGTTTGCCTACATTCAGCAATGTCCCCTTAATTGTAAGTTTTGGCATGGACCTTTGTGGTATAATGTCTGCTTGGTGTTCACTATCACATATCACATTCATCACAACTAAGTTCATAAAATAAAGAATCCATGCCAAGCTAGTTGAACTATAACTAACCAGTTCATAAGATTCTGCTTTAGACCTAAAGGCACCTAATTAGTTTATAACATATACATATACTGGATTGCAAGTAGAAATGTCGTTCTCTGTTGTTTAGTTTCCCAGGCATTATAATTAATATATCTTTGCCAACTTGTGGGATGCACCAACTTATATCATCTTTACATGAAATAGTAAATCTCCCTTATAACATTGAAGTGTCATGTTTGTTTTTCATCCAGTGACTGTCAACTTCAAGCTACAACTGTCCAAAACTCATATTTAATCCACCAACAACTCAGAGTTTTTTGATTATAGACTAACGACTAAGTTAATAGTTTCTTTGATTAGTGACTATTTTGTTACACCTGCTCAAAATGTTCAGCTCTACTCTACGAAACAAGTTTGAAGGTCCATATTCCATCTAATGTATGTTTGGGAAATATAGTTCCTTCAATCTTACAGCAACATACCCAGTATATATCAGGTATTTTCTCAAATTGTCAACATGATTTCCAAGCAATAAGTCTAGTCGGAAATCCTGAAAATGCAGAAACACCTTTCTTAGGAAATTATAGAGAAAAGAAAATGCCTTCAAACTCTGCATGTATTAACAGATATCTTCAAACTCTGCATGTATTAACAGATATATTGGAGTCTCTATTTCAATATGTGAATTTCTTATTCAGTTGCAGTTGCCATCACCGTTGATATTGTGGCAAGCCAACTTCAAGCCTGTATCTGAGGCTTTAAGTTTTCTAATGAACAATTCGCAGCACTTTTGAATGGTAAAATTGGTTGAAGTATTTATATCTCCATTTTGACCGTTGCTACCATGCAAATCTGTGCAGACTATTTTGATGAGAAGTCAAGTGTGGTTTACAAACCTCTGACTTACATATCTATGTTATCCTAAGAAAAAATAGTGATACCAATAAACTAACCACTCTTAACATTTATGTGAAAATCAAAGTGTGTAACTTAAATTCATTGTGGTGGACATTCTTGTATTAAGTGGTGCTGGCTACAAACCTCTTGCTCATCTATACACAACTTCCTAAGAAAATAGAATGTATATTCTTACAACTATTAACATTTATGTGGAACTGCGTACCTAACTGCAATTTTTAGTGTATGCAGTGTTCTTGTTGAATTTCCATGTTCCTAAGCATGATGATTGCTTTTCTCTTTTCTTTTTTTCCCGTCCCTTTTCTTCTGTTTTTGATGGTCGTAGAGTAGACCATAATAGTGCTTTTTGAAAAACACTTCATAATTTCCAATAGTATCTTCTGATGTGGTTTCGTGTGTCTCCTTTTAATGTAGGTAGATGCTGCATTGGTGCTACTTTGTAACATATTGTTTAGTGTAAGATCATAAATTCTTGCTTTGTCAAATTGCTTGTTCTGTTTTGTTAAGTCTCTTTGTTAGAGAATGCCTTGACGTAGGATGTGGATTTTAATTTTCTTGGGATCCTTTCAATTCATGCCTGGCAGGAAACAACAGATGCATGTAACATCTCCCAAGATGTGTGGGATCTTCTGTTTTTCAAACATTTGCCATCTGCGTAAGTGTTTATCATATGAAACTTGCCATATTTTTTCCATTAACTTTCGTCATTCCTTTTGGGATTTTTTTTTCTTTTTTCTTTTTTTGGGTGGGTTTTAAGTTCCATCCATGGATCACTAGGCTCTAATTTGGGATTCTAATCTTCAAGCTACTTGTTTAAAGGTGCTAGGCTCTCTAGTCACTACTTATCATTCATTTCTTTTTCAAAAAGGGATTTGGAAATGAATTTTATCTAGTTTAGGAATCATTTTCGATACACATTCCAATAATCATTTGTTTTAAGGCCCTAAATACTTCTTATGAAAATTTCATATGTAGGCCTTGTGGAAACAAATTACTAAGAAAGTCATAGAAATGGAAATATTATTTTGCAATAACAGGATCCATCTGTATTTTTGATTCAATATATAATAAATCTAATAAATTGCTAAAATAGAAGCACATTGGAAATTGAATCTGCAATTAATTTGCTGATCAACACTTCACCCTTGAATCTTCTTTGGTAGTCTTCAAAGTATTGATTAAATTAGTGAGGACGTGCAAATCGAATCAGGATGCTAACATAGATATCTAGCCCTAAGATAATCAAATTCTCTTCAATACAATAAAGGAGTCGACCAAATCTCTTTTAGGAGTAGGATGGGGGCCGGCTGCCCCCTTATATATTTATAAGGAGTTTCTTCGGTAAGCCTATCTAGTCTAAAATTCTTATTTTGATCATTTTGAGTTGTACAATCCAAAGACTTTTCTAAAGCTACCATAGGGACCAAAATAGATTTGTATATTATAGGCTTCTAATAATTCGATCAATTTATGCTAACCTAAGTGTCCTATCTAATTGTTCGCAGATTCTACTAAAGGCGAATTAGTGCAACTCTAAAATATTCTATAATTAATTAATTCAATCTAATAATTTATCCCCGTTCCAATTTTTTATTCATCCATTAACGCCTTTTATGTCTTGAGGCATGCAATACGAGCCTTATTCTGTAATTAACGAGGCTTGCGCATGTGGCGCATGCATGCCTCATAGAAAATCATAGTAAATGTGCGCCTCAAGACATGAGCCTTGCGCCTCAACTTGAGAGGCACGCTTGCTAACACTTTTTTATTCTATGGACATAAGCCATGCCCTAATCAGTGTAGAATAAATTAATAAGTTCTCCAAGAAGTCTTTTGGTATTTCTTCATCCTCCTACACTAGAATTCCCTTGCTCTGCTCCAAGCTTGGGGTGAGGTTCTAAATGACAAAAAAGAAGAGATTTTCAAGAAATCTGTCGAAGAACCTTGCTGTTCCTTGCAGTAATTAACCTTATATATAGCTGTTTGTCCTAATGCTATACAAGGAAGATGTCTACCCTAGTGCTATACAAGGAAGGAGTAAATCAAGGGATTTCCTAACATCAATTGAGTTATCCCTGAAAATTAGGAACTAATATGTGGCTAATAATACAATACAATCTGTACAATTAATTCTAATAAATTACATAACGTGTCACAATTTGAATTTGAGCTATTAGGTTAACATCTCCCCTCAAATTGATGCTGGTAAGTCAACCAGCAGCAATTTGCCCACTAGGAATTGATGACGTTGTCGAGTTAAAGCTTTAGTGCAGACATCAGCCACCTGAAGATCACTAGAAACATAAGGAAGAGAGATCACCCTACTATCCAAGGCATCTCGAATGGAATGACTATCAACCTCAATGTGCTTGGTACATTCATGGAACACGGGATTGGCTGCAATCTGAATAGCACTAGTGTTATCAGCATGAAGAGGGGTAGGAGAAGGTAAACGATTGATCAAATAAACAGAAGTTGAAAGAGCTTCACACCAAAAACGAGGAGGAACGGAAGACTAAAGTAAGAGTCTTCTTACCACATCAAGAAGGTGACGGTTTGTTGGCTCAGCAACACCATTTTGTTGTGGTGTCGAAGGACAAGAACGTTGAGATATAATCCCTTTTTGTTGAAGATAATTCTGAAATTCTTGAGACATGTATTCCCCACCAGAATCAGATCTTAAGACCTTAATGCTACTAGAACATTGAGTTTCAATAAGAGTTAGAAAGAGCTTGAAGATTAAAAATACTTCTGCCTTAGACCGAAGAAAGTAAATCCAAGTAAAACAGCTATAGTCATCTATGAATGTAACAAAATACTTATAACCTGCATGAGAATTAATTGGTAAAATCCCCCAAACATCACTATGAATGATGTCAAAACATTGTGTTGCACGAGATCCATTGCTTGGAAAAGGTAGAGTTTTACTTTTTCCAAGTTTGCATGAATTACAATCAAACGAAAGGGTAGTAGAACGTGACTCTTTATTTCCTAGTAAACCAGAATTAAACAACACACTCAGACCATGAGAGTTTGGGTGGCCTAGACGTCTATGCCATAGTTGATTTCTATGTCTGATAACATTATAAGCAAAGGAAAATAAAGGAAAACGAGGACTGAATGTGGTAGGCGATATGTGTAAAAGAAAGAGTCGTCCCACTTTAGGCCCTTTCGCGATCATTTTCCCGGACACTTGATCCTGCACAACACAACCAGAACGAGAAAATTGGACATCATAATTCTGATAAACTAATTGACCAACAGAAATGACGCTTGTAGAGAGGTTTGGAGATATAAAAAATCAGTTAATGAGGAAGAAATGTCACCAACTGCAGTGATAGGCAGAGAATTGCCATCAGCTGTGTGAATTTTTAGGTTTCCATCATAATTTTTCACATTGGAAAGAGGTTCAGCAGTATTGGTCATGTGATTAGAAGCTCCAGAGTCAAAATACCATGGTTTAGAAGTAAATGAAGGATTACCTGAGAGCCCAAAAGCAGAAAATGTAGAAAGAATAATCTGTTGTACCATTTCAGGTGTCGGGGTGTTTGAATTGTTTAAGGTTGCAGAGCTTGGAATAGGATTAGAAGATGAGGCAACAGGCATTGCAGTGGAGCTTAAAGCACCAACCGTGGCATTATAAGCAGTTCCTTGCTTCCGTTCGGGCCGAATAGGACAACTATAGATGACATGCCCTTTCTTCTTGCGGTAGTTACAAAATTTCTGTGGACAATCCCTTGCAATATGTCCATGTTCTTTGCAGCTATAACACTGGACAGAACGCATGTCTCTACCTTTATTTTTCCCTTGTGCTGCATAGGCCACGTTAATTGATGAATTGATATTAGCTTGACTTTCCATGGCAGCTTGAGTGGCAATACGTTGTCCTTCTCGAAGAAGTTCATTCAAACAAACATCCAAAGATGGTACAGGGTTTCGATTCATCAAATTAGAACGTATGACTTCAAAATATGATAGCAGCTTCATCAAGAATTGATCTCTCTCGCTGGTTTCATGTACTGCTTGGACTGCAGCAAGAGCATCAGTAGGAACATTGGCATAAACTATATCTGTATTGTCAGCCCAAAGATTCCGAAAACCTGAATAGTATTCCTTGAGAGACTTCCCTGCGTGAAGTTACTCATCTCGTGCTCCAATTGGAACCTCCTAGCAGTGTTGTCTTGATTGTAAATCTTTTTCAGGTGATCCCACATCTCCTTGGCAGTTTTAAAAGGCCCTAGCTTCAGAATTAGATGAGGCTCTACCAAGCCCAGTATCCAGGTCATAACCTCGGCATCTTTAATTTCCCACTTTGATAAGTTTCTTGCATCTGTAGGTGCCGTCTCGCTTCCATCAATATGATCCCACGACTCTTTCCCTTTAACAAATAATTTGAACTGGAATTCCCGAGCAGAATAATTTTTTCCATTGAAACGAACATGAAAGGCCTCTATTTTATCGAGTGGCACGATGCGCAGCAACAGGAACTACGAAAACTTTTCAGAAAAAATATCTAGTAATCTTCTACAAGAGCCACGCAAGGCACGAATGGAATCTCTAAAACAAAAAAGTGTGAGAATCGACCACAATTCAGAATTGTGGCTCTGATACCATGACAAAAAGGAAGAGATTTTCAAGAAATCCATCAAAGAACCTTGCTGTTCCTTGCAGTAATTAACCTTATATATAGCTGTTTGTCCTAATGCTATACAAGAAAGATGTCTACCCTAGTGCTATACAAGGAAGGAGTAAATCAAGGGATTTCGTAAAATCAATTGAGTAATCCCTGAAAATTAGGAACTAATATGTGGCTGATAATACAATACAATCTGTACAATTAATTCTAATAAATTACATAACATGTGACAATTTGAATTTGAGCTATTATGTTAACACTAAAGCTGGATCAACCATCTGCATTTTTCGTTGCATTTTCTTTCAAAAGATTAAATGCTTGCATTCTTTGGCAAACTGCTTTATCATTTTTGGACCTTGCAATTATTGTACCGAGAAAATAGCTTAAATCCCCCAAGTCTTTCATCTTGAACTCTTTTTCTACATGTTCCTGTGAATTCTTCCAAAATTTGTATTCAGGAAGAAGAATTAGATATGGCTTTATGAACAATGATTAGTTTCTCCCTGAACTATGTATCCAACTTACTTATGCCTTTAATGTTGCGGATATTTTTCAGATCTGTTTTATTCCTCATCTCATGCTACTTCTCAAGGAAAGCTTTGCAGGTAAGAAGAAGCAAGGCTCTTTGTTTGCAGAAGTTTTCCAAGTGATATTTTTTTAATATCATCCATATATACTGTGGGAGTGCAAAACTATTCTAGAGTTGTGGGAATACAAAACTATTCTAGAGTTTCTCATTATTTTACCCCAAATAACTTATTGGATAAAATACACGTTACAAGGATTTTATTTTGGTTGAAAGATGTCCACAGCTACATTGTTATGTTGTTGCTATAAAATTTTATTACAGTAATTTGCCATTGGTAATGAGAAAGCGAGGACGTTGGACCTTCTCTGATTTCAAATTTCTTTATTGGGTATGTTTTTATTGGTTCTTGGTATTGGTTTTGAATAAAAAATATTTATTTAAGATACTCAGTATTACAATAAAATTTCTAATGCATACAACTTATTGGTTGATATTTCATTTTCACATCCTTGTGACATGAGGACATCTTGCGCTCTGATATTTTACTGTCTTTAGCTCTTAAATCGTTGAATTTTGTTGAAACATAATGTCATGCTTTTCTGGTTTTTTAGGTTTCAACTAATCTGGTGTTTGTTTTCCACTATAATTTGAATCAATTTTGACCACCTATTTTGTGGGAGCCACAAGTTCTTTGAACTACTATCTGCTTATTATCTGAACATCACGTGGGATCGAGGAGATCACCACTCCGATCAAATCATAATGTTGTCAGATTATAGTGGAAAATGAAACATGCTTTAACTCGTGGTTATACAGTAATGGATGTATATGTCAAATACCATTTGTCCCAATTTTTCTCTATATTGTAAAAGTGCATGATCAAGTGAAAAGGGTTTAGAATTTATACTATGTAACTGTCTAGCTGATATTAGATGTTTGCTAGGTGACTGAAGCATATCCTCATTATATTTTACTTCTGATTTTGAATGAGCATATTCTAAACTTTGGTTTAAGTTGTCAGGATATGACACTCATGTAGTTGATTGAATAGTTTATCTCAATATTTGTGCAGGATTTTAGGTTTTTGTTTTCTATTTTGTTAAATTACATAGCTCAGAGGGCTTTTCCAGTTCTTTTAAAAGTTAAAGTGAAGTTGCATTACTTAAATGATCATTTTCTTCTCTCTGCAGGGTGATCTTCGTGATGCCTTATATCTCCGGCAGAATCTTGTGCGAGGTGTTTTGACACTGATCAATGGAAAGGTCTGCTCCAAATATATATAGTTTGGCTTCCTATTCATGTGTAAACACTTTTTTGGCAAGTATACACAGACAAACAAAAATATGCTATGTTGTAATTCCTGTTACAGTCTTACTGCAAGTTTCCAAATATTACCCTTTTTTCCCTCTCTTATATACATAAACTTTTACATGTTGATATCAAAAGCTTATTCAGTTGGTTATCATTCCCATCTCTCCCTGTGCACTTTCTTATGTAGGAGTTCTCGACGCTGAATGAGCAGTTGGTTGTCCTATTCCCATCTGCTCTTTATTCTCTCTCTGTTGGTGCTGCTCCTCTACTGTGTGATGCCAAAGATCTTCAGTTCCTTGTTTCTGAAGCTAAAGACGTGCGAGCAAAGGTAGTTTCTTGCTAAGTCACTATTGTATCTGAAAATATGTGCATCTGGTACATGATGGTTCTTAGAGATGGAATGCTTTTCTTGTTAGGCAGAGGAACATGAGCTTGAAAGTCTCTGTGGGGTTTTTGATTGTTCAGTCGAAAGGCTTTCAAGGTTTCATGATAATTCATATCCAAAGGTGCTTATATTTGCCTTCCTTCTTTTGGAAGAAATACTTGGCTTTGTTGCTTGATGTTCACTAGATATTCTAATGATTCAGGTAACTCCATCAAAGTATCCCGATTTCATACGTCTTCCACGGCATCTAAAAGATCAGCTGCTTCATGAAGTGGAAAATTATGTTCTTGAAAATTTAAGGGATAGAGAAATTGAAAAGACGCTTCTCCCATAAGTCATCTACACATGCACTCTCTTATCTAATTTCATGTACTGCTCATGTTCAACAAGGTAGTTTTCCATCTTTGTCCTTTACTGCCACCCTCAATTTGGTTCAAAAGGTGTCAGATTTTACTTCTGCATCGCCATTTAAAATGCTTCATTGAAATAACATCTTTTTATTTTTTATTTTTTTTATTTTTTATTGTCCGTTGTTTTTGTTGCAAAGTAGATTCTTTCTTCAGTAATTTCTTTAATCAATTGATACAGGATTTTAGTTTTATTTGTAACTTTGATCTTCTTTTTCCCCTAGTGTTGCACACTTAGTTCTTCAGGGCATTTTTCAGTTACTGTGATGAGTGGTGACAGTAGAGTATGAGATGATATATTGAACTTGGTATTAATCTCTGGGATCAATTTACAGCAGTCATAGTTTTCCTTCTTCTCTTTCATTTATTTATTTTTGGGTTAATTTCACAAATCGTCCCCAACCTTTGAGCTAAGAATCGGCTGGGTCCCCAACCTTTTTTTAGACCTCCTAGGTCCCCAGCGTTCTGGCGGACGTTCTTGGGAGGGGAGGGGGTTTTTTAAATATTTTTAGACCTTTTGTTTTTAAGTTAAAAAGTTAAGTGGTATAATGGTAATTTTATAGGAAAGTTAATGGTAATATTGACGGAATCCGTCAAAAAGGACCTATGCGAATTTGTGAAAGGTTGGGGACACAGCCGATTTTTAACTCAAAGGTTGGGGACGATTGTGAAATTAACCCTTTATTTTTATTTTTTATGGGGCTCCTAGAATGTCATAACCTATTAGAGACTACTGCAGTTTAGCTATCCTCACTGTACCTGTCTTGTTTCCACTTCTTTCCCCTTTGTTCAGGATTAGAGAGGACCTCTCTCCTTTTGTTTCCAAACTGTGCGAGTACTTCTTAGAATTGGTGGACCATGCTGTCTGTGTTATTGAAAAAGCCTATGATGATATCTTGCATGCTTGTTTGGGCTCGAACCCGGTTTTGAACAACATGGACTTAACAGTGGCTTCGTTTAAAAGCTTTGCTCACTCGCCTTTGTTTAACAAATGG
>CAVNYN010235393.1:0-19078 GCA_963692815.1 Nyctanthes arbor-tristis
ACTTTTTTCCGTTTAGAACCATTGATCAGGCGGCGCTCTCCCAAACTTCACTTAATGCAATAGGTCAAAAAAAAAAAAAAAGTGGTATTACTTCTGCACTTTTCAACTATTATATTACTTTTTTTTTGCTTCATAATTTAGCAGTGTGTTTTCTCTATATAAAGTTGATCAACGATCAGGACTCGAGCTCTCAAATATTCTCAATAAAAGCTAGATTGAAACAGCTGCAGGGTTGCGTGGTCAATAGAATATCACGTTGTGTTATAATTGAACATAATTGAACAATGAAAATACTGAATTTTTTGAGAGAAATGAATAATCTAACGGATGACTCTCTTTTGGTCCTCTGCTCATTGCTCTTGCTGCCTGTCGGAAAATGGAATTTGATGCGGCATCATGTGAAATAAGCATGAAGTGTGTTTGGCCAAGAAACAGGAGACATGTAGTTTGTGTTCTTCTTGCAGTTAACTTAAAACCATACTTTTTTACTTTTCACTGGTATATGTCATAGCATGTTAATGCAAACATCCTGAAAGTCCCTTCTTTATAGACTATAGTGATACTTTTTCTGACTATATTTGACTATCATTCTCTTGGATGCTCATTGTTAATCATCAGTTTCTTAGTAGAGTTTAGGTATCAAATGACCGTTGCAGTGGATTACCAAACTTAATTTATGTCAGACCTGCAACTGTAATTGCTTGCTCACCACTCAAGAATTCGAATTGTACATCTTCATGTGAACTCCTTCCTCTCGTCAACGTAACGAGCTATGCATTTGCGGGGCTAATTTCTTTCTTGTTGGCTGCCATGTGAGACATCATGCTCCAAAAAATCAATTTTCTTAGAAAACTTGGCAGGTTGCCACATGCTCCATTATTTGGCAAAAGTACGACAGAGCACTCATAAAGGATGACTATGGACGGAAATTGACGTAACTCAACACGGTGCAGACAGTCTGTAATAGGGCTAAAGCAAAAAAGAAAATAGCAGCAACGAGGGATACAAATCCCATGGATTTGTAAAATATTTGTGCCTACGGTCTGCCCGCCATTTATTAATTTGATTCCAGTGCCGCTTGCATTGTGCACATAAATTCTTATGCACCTCTTCTAATCTGTCTCCGCTGCCGACGGTGGTGACATCCCTGGATATAGAATTGAACATCTTTGTCACTGCCAACTGCGTTCTGGATTATGTCATCACACGAGTGTAGGAGGGCCACATCGTCGGCATTGTCGATTAGTTTGTCCATGAAACTAACGTAGGAAGTCACTTGAAAGCCCGAACCAACGTGAAGTCGCTGAAATGCCATGAGATTCAGATATATTGATTCAGCCCCTTTACTCCTCCTGAAGTTCATTGCTATCCTATTAACTAGTTATTATTGATGGCATATTTTACCATTTGAATAGATGTTCGTATTTTTCCTAGTGATACAAGAACGGTAAACTAGGTAAATAATACAAGTAGTATGCTAATTGGCATAACAAATTAAAATAGAAGCTTGCACTATTACAAACACATAATTAGGACATGATCTCGTCGGTATATAATTGACAATCCATGTCACTTGAGTCCAATGGCCCAAATTAATTCATGACATCAACATTAGGACCAAGTACCCGGTCAGCAAAAGAAAGAAATTGTCGACGGCTACGCTGACCATTGCTTTGACCTTTCCAATTTGACTGTTGAACAGGAGCACTCTGGACTGTCGAAGCGATGGTAGCTACCTGGTGTGGCTGCTGATTTTGATCTTGTTGGGATGAAAGATATTTCTTTTGCTGCCCTAATTGGAGTGGAGCACAGGAGTATTGCTGTGGAGGTGGTTGACTCTGAACTTGAGATTGCTGGTAGGTTTGGGAGTGGAACTGTCTTCGCTGAGAAGCAGGTTGAGTCACCTGGGGTACCCGCCCCGGGGGGGGGTAAAAACAAATACGGGGAGTATATATACACACAATTTTAATTTGACAAAGAACTTTCTCTCTGTTCTTGATAGCTGATAGTGATCATCCTACTTGGATGGGTATTAATTCATATAACACTGACACATAAAATGATGAAAACGTAAACTGTGGACACACCCAACTTAATTATAATTTTTATTCAAAAACAAACAATAGAAATTAAAATGTTCTTGAGAACGCGGGAGCATGGCGCTCCATTATTATTTGGCAAAGAAGACACTGTTATATATATAAATATATGTATATATCATGAGTGTGAATTAGGGGAATTAACATAACTCAAGACAGTGAGGACCGTCTGCGTTATAGTTAAAGCAAAAAGAAAGATAGCAGCAAGGACGGATATAGAAACCCATGGATTTCTCCAATAGTTGTGCCTCAGTTCGGCCCACCATTTCTTCCATTGCTTCTTGCAGTACTTATAAACCAACCAATGCACTTTGCCGATTTTGCTTTTGGGATCCATTATGACATCCCTCGACAGAGAATTGAACAATTTAGCAGCAACTTCATTGCTCCCACTCGCATTCTCTACGATGCCACGCTCGTGTAGGAAGCTGACATCTTTGGCACAGTCGATTCGGGCGTCCATAAAACAAACATAGGAACTCACTTCATTGCCCAAACCGACGTGAAGTCGCTCGAATGCTATGAGATTTAGGTATACTGATTCAGTTGTATCATCGACCGCTATTGGTGGAAGCTCGAGTACCCCTTTATTATAATTGAACGAAACATCTGTTAGGCTTTTTTTCTTACTTCTCCGGATCCGGATACCAGCCTCACGAAGCCCTGTAGCAGGAAGGATAAACTGGTCCCAATTGCGATTCCCAGTAATCTCGTTGCGGTTGCGACCTTGGCAAATTCTAGCAACTTTCTTACTTGGAGCTTCTCCATCCAAAAGGCTCTTCCGATATGCTTCTAACATGTGCAGACATTTCCCTATGTTTTTGACAGGTTTCGAATGAAAGAACCCAAAAAGGAGCTTAACCACTAGCTCTTCTGGTTTCTGATCAAGCAGTCAAATACATAAATATACCATTCATTCGTTGGCTAGCTAGTAAAAAATTCAAGAACAAATTATCATCATATAATAAAATGTAACTAGCATGAATCAAGAAAATTAAATTAGATATTGACCTGCAAGGCTTTGTTTTTCCGCACAGAAACTAGTTTCTCAAGAACCAGCAAGGGCAACTGATTTTCAAGCATCAACATATCGCGCTTGAGACAGGCCAAAATATAGAGCTTTCCATGACTACTAAAGATGGGATCATTCCGTGCATATTGATACAAAGTATCGCCAGATATTGTGCGCAATATTTCCAGTGTGAAACAACCATCAAGAATCATCAGCTGCAAAAATGCTTCATTACTATCTTGCCACTCGGGATCTAATTGATCATAAGCATCCTTCAAATCATCGACAATTTCAGCTCATGCTTCAATGTATCTCTCAATGGGTACTCTTGATCTTCTAAGGAAGTGAAGAAGAGCTCGATGCTTATGCTCTTGCATTGGCTTCAAATGATCCTTACCGTGATGGTAAGGACCCAAAGACACTGCCTGAGGCGTGTAGGCCTTTTCGTTCACTTGCAAAATTCTAGCAGGAATTCTATAGATGGAACACTTCTTCCCAGGCACTGCTCTTGTATTATACGGCATGCTCTCGAGGTCATCTTTTACTTTGATTATCCAATCATTCATGCTTCTCTTTAAAAATTGAGTTTTATTGGAGAATAAATATATATATATATATATTTATATATATAGGTACGATTTCTCGGTATTGTTGCTTCAGATGGAATACTCGTGCCTTGGATAAAGGAAGCAAATCATATGAGAATGTACGTTGCTTAACATAAGTTTTTGGAATAGAATGCTGTGGGTTCATAAAAGTGAAGGCAACATACTTTCCCTAGTATAGAAAAATTTTAGTCTACATGTACAACAAGTGAATTTTCAAGTGTACAAATATGCTGTGGCCTCACTTTAATTTCTAATCCCTGCGGCTTTACTCCTCTTTTTTGGCTTCTGCTATGCTAATAATATTTGTTCTGTAACATGTTTTACACATGAATGAACAATAAATCAACAATAACAGCCTTCCGAAGAATCAACTAATTTGCAACATAAGGAGGTAAGGCATCCTCTAGTAAAGCTTCAATTTTGCCCGTGAAGAGTGTGTTCCTCGCACTAAGCTTGATTAACTCCATGGTTTTTCTCTTATTTAAAGAGATACAGGTATAGATAGATATCATTTTTCTTGTTATTTAACAATAAAATTGGACAAGTAGTTCGAATTGTGCTCCAATGGCTAGAATGCTTGCATTTCGGGCTGGAGGCCTTAAGTTCAAACCACACGTGCCGCTCTCTGAATTTCCCTCCCCTCCCCTATATCCCCTATACCAAAAAAACAATAAAATTGGACAAGAACTGTTCAAAGGGACCTTGTGTGCAAAACTAACATAAATTAAGTTAGGGAATGATCCCTATATTGGGGGGGACCCTACAATTGGAGATTATATGAACCATTAATTAATTAAATAAATTGAATTAACTAATTGGCCAAGGATCTATACAAACAATAATTTTGATATTTAAATTAAACTTTTTTTTTAATAATTAAACTTCTGGTCCTTGCTTAAACGTGAAAATAAAATAAGGGGTGAAAACGTAAGATTAATAACAATAATAATAAGCAATGAAAAGTATGGACGAATTAATGCACACGCCTAAATTCCGGCATCGTTCCTCGAGGAACGCCAACCAGAAAGAATGCAAGACCAGCCAAACCCAGATGAAAGCTGCAGCAACAACCGCAGTAAAAAGAAAAACAGAGAAGAGAGGGGTTAATTTTTGAAAGACCCGTAGACAACTTGTTCCTGGATCTTATGAAAAGGAATTCTGAATTCATATTGTTCTTCTCTTCTCTTCTTCTTATTCTTCTTTGTTTAAAATAGTTTCTTACACTTTATTGCATTTAAAAATATTCTTTGTATTCTTTTACAGCAGAACTAAAATACGAAAGATCTTTAGTTTGTTTTCTGCATATTATTGTGTTCGACTGATATAGGAATAGCTAATTGGCAATTAATGCAAGCACTATAACCAAAGTACCAAGCACACTATGACATGATCTTGACCTTATGTAATTGATGATCCTTGTCATTTGAAAAGTGCATAAGACTGCTAAGTTACGATTCTGCCCTTTTTGGTCCAGTTCTTCTTCAATACACTCGACCATCTACTGATCTACATTAACAATACATGGATGCCTTGCAACTGTTATCATGGCAATGTTGTTGTTCAGATAACACTTGATTTGTGGTGTTATAATGAAATTGACACAATAACCGACAAACTCTATCTTAAAGTTTGTATATGTCGATATATATTACTGAAAAATAATGACGAAACTAAATTCAAAAGCCTTCTTTATAACAAAACCAAGCAAACCACAAGGAAGAATAAAATTGATTGATTCAAAACAAACAAAAGAAATCCAGCAAACTGTAAAAAGAAAACATTGTGCTTGGGAGCCATGGCTAATTCCAACTGAGTAAGGCTGTCAAATGTGTCATACTCCATTATTTTGCAAACTTTAGCGCTTGAAAGGGATTTACGAAGGGGGAGGATGAACGTAACTTAAGATGCTGTACACCGTCTGAGATCGGAATGGTTAAGGCAAAAAGAAATATAGCAGCAATGACGGATATAATAGCCCATGGATTTCTAAAATAATTGTGCATGATATCGGCCCGCCATGCATTCCATGGCTTCTTGCAGTAGTCACTGACCATCTTATGCACCTCGTCCAATGGGCTATAGGGATCGAGAGTGACATCCTTGGATAGAGAATTGAATAACTTAGCCACTGCTTTGTCACTTCCAATCGCATTCTGGATCACACCACAGGAGTGTAGGTGGCTAACGTCTCTAGAACTGTCGATTATGTTGTCCATGAAAAAAATATAGGAAGTCACCTCATTTCCCGCCCCAACGTGAAGTCGCTCAAATGCTATTAGATTTAAGTACATTGATTCAGTAGTATCGTCCACCAGTATTTGTGGAAGCTTGAGTACTCCTCTATAGAATGAGATATCTTTTAGGCTTTTTGTCTTGCTTTTCTTGATGCGGATACCGGCCTCATTAAGCTCTTTAGCAGAGCGAATAATCTCGTCATCACCTTGGTCAACTCTGGGGTGTGCTCTTTTGTGATGCTTTTTCTGCCGAGGTTCTTCCAAAAGGCTTTTCCGATATGCATCTAACATGTGCAGGCATTTGCCCATATTTTTGACAGGTCTCTGAGAAAAGAACTGGAACATAAGCTTACTGACAGCCTTCTCTGCTCCCTGAATTATTACATAACACATAAACTGGTCACTCGTTTGGAACAAAGGTAAAAATGAACAAGCAATGAGAAGATTAAAGATCTTGACCTGGGATTTTTCTCTCTCTACGGCAACTAGTTTCTCAAGAACTAGCAAGGGCAATTGATTCTCGAGCATCAACATGTCTCGTTTAAGGTAGGGCAAGATATAAAGCTTCCCATGCTTACTAAAGATGGGATCATTCGGTGCATAGTCATCCAAAGTCTGAGATGCCGTGCGCAATATTTCTAAAGCGAAACAACCATCGAGAAACATCAGCTCCAAAAATGCATCAGTATATTGCCACGCAGGATCTAATTGATCATACGCATCCTTCAGATCATCGACCACTTCAGCTAATGCTTCAACATAGCGCTCGATAGGTTTTCTCGATCTTTTAAGAAAGTGAAGAACAGCTCTATGCTTATGCTCCTCCATTGGCTTCAAGTGCTCCTCACCATGATGATAAGGACCCAAAGACACCGTTTGAGGCGTGTAGGCCTTTGTGTTTAGAGCGATAACGCTAGCAGGAACTCTGTAGATGGATCGCTTCTTCCAATGCACCCCTTCTGTTGTAGTGTCCCCCATGCTTTCAAGTTCATTTTTTACTTTGATTATCCAACTATCCTTCTTTTCCATGCTTTCCTTTACAGACTTATTAGTCTTATTGTAGCATATATATATATATATATATATAGGTATGATTTTTAGATAATGTTGCTTCCAAATCGAACACTATATTATTCCTTGAATGAAGGAAACAGCTCAGATAAGAATGTACCTTGCTTAACATAAATTCTTGGAATGGAATTCTCTAGGTTCCTTAAAGTGAAAGCAGCACAACACTACTATAAGAAAATATTCTTCCACGTGAATGGTCAAGTGTATAAAGATGTTAATCCCTGCAGTAGACTTCCTCTTTATTCCTCTTTTTGGGTTCTCCCATTTTATGTTTTCCTGTGAACAATAAATTATTAACAGCTTTCTGAGGAATCAAACTATTTAGAACAAAATTTCCATTCACGACTACTTCTCACAGTTCCGTTTCCTAATATTTTTAGGATGGCAACAGAGCTTGTTCTAGGCAGCTTTATCTTGGCTTTTTCTTGAATCAAAAGTTGGTCAACAACTCAAACTTTAACACCGACTACATATAATTTTTCACAAAAAACAAATTTTCACACATGGAAATAATCTTTCTTTATATTTCCGTTGCACATCCTCTCAAAAAATCAACTATCGTAAGTATTTGTTCCACTTCCTAACAAAGTTGACTTTTAATATAAAACCTCAAATGCATGGTATTAGAGCCCATAAACTCCAATGTGCATTCGATTTGTTTAAGACTCAAAGTGAGTACATAGATTTCAAGATTGGTTTAATCTAACGGATCACCATCTTGCAGGGGACATGATAAAGCGATAAATCCCACATTTAATTTTTTTTATAAAAAAAAAGAAGAAGAAGAAAAACTGACGAGGGCTAAATATTTCCTAATAGGTCTTATTGGGTGTAGAATAAGAGGCCTAATTGCAAGCCCACAATGGTATTATTTTGTCCATATATCCACTTGGTTTTCTATAAATAACGGGTTGAGATAATTTCCAAGGTAAATTACTCTCATTTTTCACTTTTTATATTTTATTTTTATCCTCTCCTCTAGATATTTACTCCCATACCGGAGGGGCTTCGACGTCACCCCTTGAGGCCTTTTTTGTAGGTCAACGAGCTCATAGGGAGATCGACCAATTGCCCATGTCACCCAAATTTTACTTCGTCATTGGTGCCATATGTGGGAATCGAACCCATAGACGACCTAGCAATTTTATCTAGTTCTCTTTTGGTGAAAGGTCAAATAACCTAGCAATTTCATCAGGCTTTCTCTTAGTGAAAGGCCAAGTGACCTAGCCCCTTTATATGGTTCTCTCAGCTAAAGGTCAAACGATTTGCCCACTCTATATGGCTCTCTCATAGTCGAAATAGTGAATATGAGTAACCAGACCAACTTTACAGTGAAAATGCTGAATACAAGTAACTTAGTCGACCTCATGGCGAAAATGGTGAATATAAGTAACACAGCCAACTCTAAGGCGAAAATGGTGAATACAAGTAATCTAGCCGACCTTATGGCGAAAATGGTGAATACAATAACCTAGCCAATCGACGGAGAAATTGGTGAATACAAGTAACTGAGCTGACCTCAAGGCGAAATGGTGAGTATAAGTAAGCCTTCCTCCTAAACAAAAAGAGAACAAACTCAATTAGCACGACCTGGGTTGGCCCAACCTGAATTGGCACCTTCTCAGTTGGCAAGGTTTTAACGTAACTGAGGTTATCGAGTTGAGATTACCCTCAGGTGACGAAGATTGTAATTCAATAACCTCAATTTGATTATCTCAATTGGATGATCTCAGTTTAAAAATCTCATTAATGAACTCAGTTTGATTATCTCATTTAGATTACCCAAATTTGAAGGTCTCATTCCAATGATCTTATTTCAGTTATTTCAGTTTGCAGATCTCATTTTGATAATATTGGGTCGATGACCTCAATTTGATGACATTGGGTCAATGATTTCAGTTCGGTAATCTCAATTCAAAAATTCAGTAACCTGAGAGAGAGGATTTGAGTTTCGCCATCTTAGCAAAATAACTTGTGTAACCTCAAACCCAACAGGTCACGCGACCACCGATCTCTCCAGAGCAAGTCACAGAACCTGCTCATACACATCATTTTGGCAAACCAAACAGGTCGTGCAACCACGAACGTAGAGCAAGTCGTGCAACATCGAAAACTCCCTTGAGGCAGGATCTCGCGACCTCTCATAGTAGGTCGTACGACCCGGAAAAAGCCATAATAGTAGGTCACGAGATCGGAAGAGCACAGGTCACGCAACAAAGGGCACCCTTTAGGGAAGCCTTTCAACCTATGAGCTGGTATCAATAAGACATTGCGGCCTATTTTGACTCAGTGAAAAGGCGCAACTTCAAGGTCGCATGATAAGAAGTACAAACATACACAATGAGACTGATATAAATAAATATGTTATATGAGCAGGTTCTGTGGTCAAGGACCTTCTATGTGCCGGTCATGCAGCCCTCGAGCTCACATGAGCAGGTTACATAACCCGTTGAGATCCCTTTAATAGATTCCGCGACCCTTGAATACCTTTTTTTTAACAGGTTGCTTGACCTTTGGTGGCCCATTTTGGCACGTCGAGCGACCTTATTGAATTCAAGATAGGCATGACTTCAATGACTTCAAGAAAGGTTCGCGAACTTATTAAGTTGAAGGCAGATAAAAGTAGGTTCGCTTGCACCTGAATTGAAGTAAGATACGCGATCTCAATGAATTCAGCTAAGGTGTGATCTCATCAAGAAAGGTGCACGACCTCATTGAGCGAGGAGGAATAACTATGGTTCATGTCAAGATGAAATAACAGTCAACTAATCTCCAATTACTATTGTAGATCGCCTACTTAAGGCACACTCCTACCTTATTCAGAAACTATAATAGAAAGGAATTTAGAGGAACCTAAGACCTGAAGTCAGCTGAGACCTATATATGGTGACCTTGCCCTTCCCACGTTCGTACACCAGGTCGTTAGGGCCAAGTATCCAAAGGGAATAATAGGGAAAGCAATTCGAAATCATTCATCAACTTAACAACTTGATATTCTTTCATACGAATCAAATACCTCCAGTCATGATTAGAGCTTCATTTTTGCATAAAAAGGCCGACTTCGACCTCTCATGCAAGGGGGGCCTACCACAAGGCTGAAAATTAGCCAACAACAATTGGGTTTAACTTTTCCCGACAGGTCTTATTGGGCCTAGAATTGGGAGCCTAATTGTAAGCCCACAACGGTACTATTTTGTCCATATGCTACTTGGTTTTCTATAAATAAGGGATTGACATAATTTCCAAGGTAATTTACTCTCATTTCAATATATTATATATATATATATATTAACTTCCACACCACATCAAAATATATTCATTTTATTTTTTATTTTCCTTTCTTATCAAGCTTTCCGTTGGCTGTTTGATTAAAGGCATGGTTATCATCCAATCTTTCCAGCTGTTTTTTTTTCATCTTCAGTTATGGAATAATTCTAGGTCGATTCTGACACCTTCTTCAATTTTCACAGTGAGCATGGTAAATTAATAAACTCTTCATTTTTAAATTTCATGTATCAATCTCTAAGGCAATTCCGACTGCAATTGTTATCTGGGCAACTCCTTTTATCTGCATCTTCCTTTTGGTAATTTGATAAACATTTGGCACTTTCTTGATTCTCATCATCATCTTTGATCTCTTAAGTTCCTTTATGTAGAATTGAATTTAGAACAACTTAATGTGATTTTCTTTAATTTCAAAGTTAAATATATTGCCTGCCTTTTGCAACTGTTCGGGTAGCATTGGAGACAGAAACATCAGCAACAATGGCAATGGCGGCAGTTGTTTTTTATCCCAGTGACTGGTGGAGCTTATCGTAAGGCTTGTTCCGACAAGAATTTAACATTCGGTAAAATTGATGATGGGGTTTGATGCTGGCATGAAATATCAAGATGAGATTTGCGACATGTGCACCAGAGTCTTTATTCTATGTGATTTTTTGTCTTTCTAATATTTTATTTTATTAATGATTAAGAGGTAATTTATTGTCATGTAGATATCAATTTTTACTTTTATAAGTAGTGGAGTTAAAATGTGATAGATAATTAAATTTTATAGTGGTAATAATATAATTGCCTTTTTTTAAAATTGATTACATATTCCACGCACTAGAGCTGGGCATCGAGTCGGTCGGGCCGGCTTGAAGCCCAACCCAAAACCGACCCGACCCCCAATCGGTTTAGGAAATTCCAAACCGAACCCAACCCGCCAGGCCTGGGAACCCAACCCAAACCGACCCACAATGGGTCAGTTTGGGTCGGGTTAGGTTCCGGGTTGGAGTATTATTTTTTTATTTTTTTTTTAAAGATTAAATGTTGGCCCATTTGTCTTTAGGTCCAATTTAGGGCCCAATACTTTTAAAGGAGGAGAGAAAGAGAGATAGCCCATTAGGATTTAGGGTTAGACAAAAGCTGAAAGGCACAAAGCTGGTGAGAGAGACGAGAGATAAGCCGACGAGGTGCCAGACGGGTAGATGCAGGTGTGGAGGCGCGACAGGCAGGCGCAGCAGCGACGTGGAGGTAGGAGACGACAGCAGCGGACGCGAGCGGAGGCAACAGGCTTACCGGCAGACACAGGCGGAGGAGCGAGCAGCGGTGGCTACGGCGACGGTCGCGGTTGCAGTCGCGAAGGCAGGGGCAGCGGGAGTGATGAAGATGGAGAGTGGAGACCCTTACCTTTTTTTGCGGTTTCTTTGGGTTATTGAAAACTTGAAAAGCTCTTTGAGAATAAGCTATGTATGAGTAGTACTAAGGTTTCAATTGTGATTTGATTCTGCAAATCTGATTTTGAAGGAGTTTCAATTTTAATTTTTAATTTGTTTCTTCGAATCTAATTTTGATTTGTTTGTGTGAATGTGATTTTGAATTGTAAATTTGTAATTAGGTTTTCCCTAATGTAACACTACTATTTATAAAAGTAAATAAAAAATAAAAGAACTGGTTTAAACTGGTCGGTTTCAACAGGTTTGGTTTTAACCGGGTGGAACTAGTTTTAAGTGGTCAGACCTGAGGACCTAACCGGACCGGCTCGGTTCAGCAGTATAGAACCCATGAACCAACCCAGAAAGGCCAAAAACCCAACCGATCAGGCCCGAACCGGGCCGGTTTACTGGTTAATATGCCCACCCCTTCCAGCTACTCTAAAAATGCCCACCATACCCCTCACTGGCGCCATAAACTTCCTCCTAATTTTTAAGAACTAATATCCCAACCCGGGCAATGCACGGGCTGAAAAAACAAAGAAAATAGCCAATCATTGTATTACAAACAAATGCGTGTCCCATGTAAATACAAACAAACGAATTAATATGAATTGGGGGAAAAAAGCAAGATATTGATATTATTAAAGTATCAAGGGAAGAGTATTTAAACCATGATACAACTTAATTATACGGTCTAACTGTACCATATACTTGGGTTATGATTTTTTTCCCTTCTAAAGGTAGTTGCTGCACTTTAATCAGTGTTTTAAAACGTTTAGGCATGAAACGTTGGTAAAACTCATCGCTTTGGCAAAAAATGTAAAAAAAGTAAGTCAGCTCAAAGTGTTGACCAATGAATCAAATTAAGCGCGATTTGGCGGCTCAATCTTAAAAAAAGCGTGCCTAGCCGTGGAAAAGCGTTCTTAAGCGCGCCTAGGCCTTAATTAAGCTACATTTTTTAACTTTTTTTCTTTTTCTCTTTTATTTTTATTTTTATTTTTACTGTTTGAGATTCAATTAAAATTAATCTCAAATTAAAAGGTTAATAAAAATCTCTAAAATATCCCGAAAGTATAATTTATCTTATAAGAAACAAAGAATAGAGGAGAAACAAAATATCAAAAAAGAGATGTAAATGATGATCTATGTGAGAAAAATACAAACATTGTATTATGAAATTCAAGGAAAAGTTATTTATTAAATGCATATATTTACAATTTATGTCTTTACACATTACACATAATCAGTGTACATTAATTTCAGTTAACTAATAGTTTTATATTGATTCTAACAATAAAAAATAAAAAAACTGAGAAACATATTTTAACGCTTAAGCGCTACTTAGGCGCGCTTTAGTTTGTAAAGCTTAAAGTTTCAGGCCTATGCTTTTTGATGCTTCACGCTTTTTAAAACACTGACTTTAATATATGCAAAGCTAATTATGTATAATGGCAAGAATCATACTATACTTAGGCAATCTCCTTACATAATTTTTTTACATAATCATACTTGACAAAATCTTATTTCTTATATATATCACAAAATTTAATATTCACATCACAATTTAATGGCTCTCATTAATTGTGTAAAACTTTACATAAATTTTTTTATGTAAAGAATAGCATAATCTCTAATGGCAATTAAGCAATAATGAATCTATACTAGTGCATCTTTCTTTTTTTTAGGAACAATATGCGTGCATACCTTATACAGAGACACCAAACTCCATCTAACAAAATCATAGTATCTGTGCTATAGTATATCTAATCATGATAATAATAATAATAATAATAATAATAATAATAGTAATAATAGTAATAATAATAATAATAATACAATACTATGATTAATTAATCTCACAATAATACCGATGCTTGTACATTTTATAGATTTTGCATTTTTCATTTAAAAGAAGTATTTGGTTCTTAAGCAAATATATACTTGTACAATTATAGATTTTTCATTTTTCATTTAAAAGAAGTATTTGGTTCTCACAGTGTAAAGGAAATCATCCCCAGGTATAAGATGTAACATGTAATGTATAGAAGAGTAAAATATATTGCTAAGTTGTATCTGCAGACTTCACGTTAGATGAGCTGAGACTACCTTATATATATGCGCATCATAGTTCATTAAAAGCTTTATTTTATTACATCTCAGACTTTATGGGAAAAGTTTTCATTGAATTAATGTATTGGGAAGTACTACTCCTCCGAATTCATTCTGCTTAGGAAAAGCAAAAAAAGTCGGATTTCGCCGGAATCCGGTTTCTTTTTTGCCCTTTTCCCCTTTCCCCTCTTTTTCCCTTTCTTTTTTCCAGCGACCTTGTAATAATCTTCGTTTTTTATTTTCTCTTTTTTCCTTCATTTTTGTTGCTTAATGTTTCTTTTTGTCTTTTCAATTATTTCTTTTATGTCTTTTCTTTTTTTCATTTTTCATGGTCCACCAGCCATCTTTCTCAATATTTCACTTCTTTTGTAATATTTTTGTAATAAATTTTTTTAACAAAATGCGATACATGTTAAATAATTTGTGTTATTGGTGTGATAATATTTACTATGTATGTAACAATCTATATTATTTGGGCTATAAGGTTGGTTATATGTGTAACAAGATCTGTTACATGCCTAGCAAATTATGTTATGTCTGAACAATATTTGTTATTAAATAATCTGTTATAGGTTTAACAATATTTACTATGTGTGACCATCTATGTTATGAGTGTTACAAGTTTTGTTGCGTATGGAATAGGTTATGTTATATATGTAATAAGTTATGTTATTACGTAAATCAAGCTATGTTATTACGTAAATCAAGCTATGTTATTTATGTAACAATCTATGTTATTGAACAATTTGTATTACGAGTGCAGCAATGCGTACTATGTGTGCGCCAATGTATTTTGTTAGTTATATAGTTCGTTAAATGTGTAACAAGGTGTCAAATGTGTAATAAGGTGTGTTGTCTATGTAAACATTTATGTTATTATTAGTTTAAGAAAATTTGATATGTGTATAATAAACAATGTTATGTGCGAAATAAAATGTCTTACGTGTACAGAAATCTATGTTACATGTTAACAATTTATGTAAACATACCCCAGTTCTCAATTTTTTCTTTCTTTTTTTGGTTAATGTTTCGAGGTCATTGATCCAACAAGGTTCGTTATGTGTGTAGCAAACTATGTTATATGTGTATAATATTTGTTACTTGTGTAACACGGTTTGTTATATGTGTAACATCTTATATTAGGTGAATTATATTGTGTAGCACACAATGTCACGTGAATCTAAAATATTGTAACATCATTTATTACATGAATTAAAGGAATAACAATTTATACTTTATGAATTTAAAAAGAAAAAGAAAAGAAAAAATGTAAAAAAATAAAAAAGAAAAAGAAAAGAGAGAAAAGAAAGAAAAAAGGGAAATAAGAAAAGAAATAATAATAAAGGGAAAAAGAAGTAAAAAAATAAAAATAAAAATCAATTAAAAAATTCTTGTAGACGGGTCGCTAGAATCCAGCCGGCCGAAACCTAGCCGGATTTCTGACATCTGTAACTAGCGGATATTTGGCAAAAAAAATGTAAAAAAAAAAAAGGCCGAAGTCACGCAGGCCAAATGCGATTTGTAGGCCAGAGTTAAAAAAATAGTGACATCAAGCTGACATCACGATTACATCAACTGTTTGTAGGCGCCAAAATACATCCAAGACTACTTTTGATTTAAATAATATATAATCGATATGATAGATAATAAATAGATAGATTAATTAATTAAACTTGTCACTCAGGAATTCAATTTTTTTAATATATGCAAAGCTAATGATTTATAATGGCAAGAATCATGCTACATTTAGGCAATCGCCTTACATAACTTTTTTACATAATCACACTCGACAAAATCTGATTTCTTATATATATCACAAGATTATAACACTTAATATTCACATCACAATTTAATGGCTCTCATTAATTGTTTAAAACTTTACATAAAATTTTTTATGTAAAGAATAGCATAATCTCTAATTGCAATTAACAACAATGAATCTATACTAGTGTATCGTTTTTTTTTTTTTTTTAAATTTACAGGAAAACAATATGCATGCATACCTCACAGAGACACCACACTCCACCTAACAAAGCCATAGTATTTGTACAATGGTATATCTAATCATGATAACAATAATACAATACTATGATTGATTAATTAGTCTCATAATACCAATGCCATGAATATTAATTACAGGTACTCTGATCAAGACACACTAGATAATTATAAATCAAGTTCAACCCGCATACTTGATGGCGAATTAAACATCTTTAATTAGAACCTTGTCATCCACAACTTATTCAACAAATTATTAATGCACACATATACAGAGAGAGGAGAAAATTACTAATATATACTCATCTCGTGGATAATTACTGGACAACCATGAGAAAGACCCAATAGTACAAAAGCAAAAACTGACCTATTGATTATTTAAATGTATCATTCTAACTAGTATATCACCCATGCGATGCACGAGAAGAACAATATTAAAAAATATAACTAATAGGAATTTGAAAAGTAAATGATTTAGTATAACCAAGTTCACAATAGCCTTTTAAAATTTTAATGCAAGTACAAACCTATCAAGTGTTAACTCCACCAACTCCTGTTGATGACATTTCGGGGAGCCCTTTTCCTTACAAAGAAATAGAAGCCATCTCACCTTTCCATTACAGGCATTTTCCGTAAACAACCTACAATGTGTTTTGATTGCATTTGTTTTTTCACGGAAAATATCAAATTCATGGGAAAAAATTCAATCTTTATACATTTATTTGGAAAACTAGAAATGGAATTTCAAATTCCATGTTAGGGGCAAAGAGTGGAAAATAAGCAAAATATGACATAATCAGTTAGCTTATAGAGCAACGATCGATGGCGCAGAAGTTACAATTGATTTAGATTAATAATATCTATAACTATATAATAAATGTGAGGAGTGGGCCCATCGTCTTGCACTTATTTCGCCCGTTTGTGCCTCTTTTTTTTTTCTTTTTTTTCGGAGTGTGAATCCGTTTGTGCACCTCTTTTTTTTCTTTTTTTTCTCCGTTTGTGAATGAATGAATTTATTATACATGTATTATGATCAAATAAATATTCCAATTATTCAACTTCAAAATTACTATACATAACAATTACGTTGCACACGTTACCGATAATGGGTTTGACTTTAACTCCGTTCCACGAAATGTTCTCTTTTTGTCCCCATTTTGTATATCGATTTAATTTTCTCCTAATTTTTTAAGCAGCTAATTAGCTCATAAATATATCGATCAGGGACTAATTATATAGATACATTACGGAAAACAAAAAGATCTACTATAAACTAAATCAAAAAGCATTCATGGAAACACTTATCCAAACATGCCCAAGCACAAAAAAATAAATAAATAAATAAAAGAAAAATTTGCTGCTAGAAATCGTAGTCCATGTTTTTGTCGTTTTGTGCTCCTTTTTTTCCTTTTCCCCAAATTCTTCCATGAAATATTCATTTTTTTAACTAATTAACTCATAAATATATCGATCGAGGACTAATATAGATACACTATGAAAACAAAAAGATCTACTATAAACTAAATCAAGAAGTATTCATAGAAACACATATCCAAACATGTCCAAACACAAAAAATAAAAAAATAAAAGTAAAATTTGCTGCTAGAAATACGAGAAAATAAATTAATCATTTTCTTAAAAATTACAACATATGACAGCATAGTAACCGTTCTGATTTTCAAGTAGGCAGTATATTATAGATAACATTTCAGAATTGCAGATTTTGACAATAATTCAATTACTATAAAGTGAAGTATTGCAGAAAAGGTATTTTCTTCATATTACATTTAAATTCAATCCGTTAGTTGTTTGAAGCAATATTTAATTTTTTGTTTGTAAATATATTTCCTGCTAACTTTACGACACGTGCAACACACATGCCGTAACTAGTGTGTGTGTGTGTGTGTGTGGATTTTAAGTTAATGAGAATTTGAGAGTATTATCGTCTTTTAATTAAAAAAATTATGTTGTGATTAAAAAAGTGAGATCCAATGTTGAAATTACCAAGTTTTAAATATTAGAGTTCGATTACACAATAAGAAAAAAGTTTAGGATTAAGTTGCGCTAATTAGCCATCTCAAAATAGAAAAGAATAAAATAAAATAATGAAAAACAAAATATGATATCAGCTATGACGTCAGCAGTTTAGGATGGAAAACTTGTTTAGACTATTTTTTATTTATATATAATATAGATCAGAAAAATCTCATTTAACAAGGTATATATGCTCTTGCTTAGGTACAACTAATGCAATATTTTAGGTTTTAGTCTAGAGCTGAAATATCAACTATTCTAACATGCCGTAAAAGCTATTTGTAAGCAAATATGTACTTGTATATTTATAGATTTTGCATTTTTCATCTAAAAGAAGTATTCGGTTCTCACAGTGTAAAGGAAATCATCCAGAGATATAAGATGTAAAATGTAATGTATAGAAGAGTAAAACATATTGCTAAGTTGTATCTACAGACTTCACGTTAGATGAATTGAGACTACCTTATATCTACACGCATCATAGTTCATTAAAAGCTTTATTTTATTATTTCATCTCCGGCTTTATAGGAAAAGTTTTCATTGAATTAATGTATTGCGGAGTGGTACTCCTCCGAATTCATTCTACGTAGGAAAAGCAAAGCCAAAAAAAAAAAAAAAAAAAAGTTGAATTTCCCCGGAATCCGACCTTTTTTTGCTCTTTCCCTCCTTTTTTCCCCTCTTTTTCTTTTTTCCGACAACCTTGTTAGACTCTTCCTCTTTTATTTTCTCTTTTTTACTTCATTTTTTTCCTTTATGTTTCTTTTTCTTTTTTCAATTATGTATTTTCTGTCTTTTCTTTTTTTTTTCATTTTTCATGTTCTACCAGCCATGTTTCTCAATATTTCGCTTAGTTTGTAATATTTTTTTTAACAAAATGTGTTACATGTTAAATAATTTGTGTTATTGGTGTAATAATATTTACTATGTTATTTAGCAATCTATATTATTTCGGTTATAAGGTTGGTTACATGTCTAAGAAGGTCTATTACATACGTAGCAAATTGTGTTATGTCTGAACAATCTTTGTTATTAAATAATGTGTTATAGGTGTAGCGATATTTACTATATGTGACAATCTATGTTATGTGTGTTACAAATTTTCTTGTGTATAGAACAAGTTATGTTATATGCGTTATAATTTATGTTATATGTGTATCAAGCTATGTTATTTATGTAATAATCTAGGTTATTAAAAATTTGTATTATGAGTGTA
>CAVNYN010235394.1:0-28589 GCA_963692815.1 Nyctanthes arbor-tristis
ATACAGCGGAAACAGGGGAATTTTTTTTTGCGGGGGGGGGGGGGGGGGTGTGTGAAGGCTAGAGTAAGACATAGGTGAAGGGAATCTCTGAAATAATCTTGGGGCTGTTGCTCATCTACAGCTGGGATCAATCGGTGGGGTTAGGCGTAGGGGCATGTTTGGCTAAGTTGCAATAGTTTACTTAAAAATCTATATTGCAGTGCTTTATTATTATTATTATTATTATTATTATTATTATTATTATTATTATTATTACTACTACCACCACCACCACTACTACTAAAATTCTTACCCTTTGCGTTGCACCGGGGAACAACAGCAATAAAAAATTTCAACGTCTGAAAATAGATCAAATGCTTCCGTCCTCCATGAACTAATAATGTACAGTGATAAGAGTCAAATATAATCCAATAAAATTATCCATTATTATTATTATTATTATTATTATTATTATTATACATGTTGTAACATTTACAATAAATATATTAGAAGCTTGTTCACTTAATTTTAGATATTAAAATTATGAGTTGGTGGCATATGTACAGTGGAGTGTACACATTAATTTTTCTAACGTTAACAAGGGGCTTATAAATGGTTGAGTTAAGATCTTCGTCTTGATTGTTGCAGTCGTTTTGGCATGAGTTAATACGTTTTTGAAAGTATTGCATATTCCTCTTATACATTAAGTTTTCATATATAATTAACTAGTAATTTCACACATGTGTTGCTCGGAATACTTTGACCAAATAAAATAAACAACATATAAATAGTATAATCCATGATTGTGTAAAAATTATTAAACATCTATTATGTGTTTCAGTAAAAAATGATATACAAATGTATTAAAGAATAATCCAACATGATCATTTGGGAAAGTTAACGTTAGAATTCACCCGCTTCAGTGTTACAAGTTTCAGAGTAAACGGGATAGTGGACAACAATTCTTATTCCAGAAGCTATTACATTTTGAAAACACAGGGGAGCCCTCAGGATAACCTGCATTCAGCAAGCAAAATTGAGTTAATTATGTCAAACATTACATAATAGAATTAGAGAGCTGACATAGAATTAAAATTTACATACCTAACGGTTAAAGAAAACAAATGACTATAAATTGTTGAATACTTCCTTGTAAACAATATTCAACGTAGACTTGCTAGGATCACTGTTGTCGTCACATATCATAAACTTCAACCCATCATGATTTGTGACCCTCGAAACGGCTACATACAAACTGCCCATGGGTGAACATAGGCCTCCGAGGGAAAATACCATTATTCTCGAGAGATTGACCTTGACTTTTGTTAATGGTCATTGCATAACAGACCATCAATGGGAACTGTCTCCGCTAAAAGGTGAATGGAAGTCTAATATCTGATAGAGTGAAATCTAGGAATAACAATACAACCTTTTAATAATTCATTCGTAAACCGCGGGTTTATTTAACAAATATTAAAGAATTAAATTCGGTTATAAGGGTGTAAAAAAACTATAGATTGCATAGTGTGTGTGTGTGTGTGTGTGTGTGTGTATATAGTGAGTTATTTAGAATTTGATTGAACTCTGAAATAGCCGATAGTTTAAATGATTAATGTACTCAAATATTGATTTGACATAGGTGAAATGTTTTTAAGCTAATATGGAAATCAAACTAATAATATAATTAATATTGTCACATATTGAAGTATATAAAGTCTGTGCTGTCACACCCCCAATTTTTATCACCATATTATCTCGAAATATTGGTAGCGGAAGCGTTTATATGTGTGTGTGTGTGTGTGTGTATATCTCCATTCAAAATCAAGGGCGAGACTTTACAAATACAATTCAACATTGTTATACATAATATCGTTTTAAAATAACTATTGTGGCCACCCACAACGAAATCTCGGTCATGCACCGAAATCTCGATCACATACATATATCTTCTCCACCTTTGGGACGATCCGGCCACAAAGCTCTAAATTAAATACCTACAAGATTGTAAAAGATGGGGAGTGAGTACAAAGTACTCAGTGAATAACGACATGCATTGGCTCATGATGGAATGAAAGAAGGCGATAATACCACAAGAAAGCCAATCATAAGCACAAGTTGGGCCACCACTAGCTTAGCCCCAACTCATAAGCCATACAATACACGAAGATTCAATAACAATTCAGAATGGCCAAGACCACATGGCAAGGCCATAATATCACTAAGCACTAGCGATGCCCAAGAACAATAAACAATGGTTTATCTAAAGTAATAGTGTACTGTCAATAATCAAATGCCAAAGCAAAGTAATAGGAGCATGCGGAGCAATTACGCACAATCAAATATTGAATAACCAAGAGATTTATGGAAGATATGAGCTTCGAAGAGGGGGAGCCAATACCTCAAAGACTCCACAAAGATTTCTTGTATAATTCTGAGAGGAAAATACCTCCAAAACCTTGGTATTCCTCGCTTCAAAGTCATTCTTTAAATTGTAACCTTTCTATATATGATAAAGAGCCTTTTCTAAGGGCAAAACTAGGGGTTTGGTGGGTTTTAATGGGTGTTTTCCTTGTCCCAATATTGCTGGACGAATTTCATGCCTTGGGAGGGGAGAGAGGGATGGGAGAAAAGGTTTTAAAAAACCTAAGGACCCAATCGCCCTATATATAATAGTTAGGATTTAGTTGGTTTTAATAAATTTTTGAGTTCTGCCAATCACGTTGTGACAAGTGGCTTAATGTGGCACCATACATTTGGCGACAAATTGCTCGAGCAGTCATTATACTTTGTGTTGCCTTGTAATTTAGTCATCGAACTTCGATTTATGTTGATCAAGAACTATAATCTTTCTTTGACTTCAATTGAGTAACAATTTTTTTCTCTTAATACAATTCAATATTTGTTTCATCATTGTCACAATAACAGCCACGTAGCTTAATTAAGGGTTAAATTTTCGCGAGATGTTACATGTGCCATGTAAAGTTTACCACGAAAGAACAATGGACAAAATAAAATTAGACAATTTAATATTCATATGGATAAATGAATTTTTTTTTTTTGATAATTGTTAAATTAGATGTTAAAAATTTGTCTCATTCCAAATAGCGGTGACTCTAAATTAATCAAGTCGGCAATAGCTCCAGTAAATAAACGCTCCAAGGACAGATCAAATGCCTTAGTAATTAGCAAATACACAACCACTTGTGCATTAGTCTAACATGAGAAGTTGAAAAAAATACACAAAACAACATTCACACAAAGTTACAATGCATCCATAAACTATAGTTCGGATGAGTGAAGAAATTAACGAAAGAGTTTGGGCACCACCTGAAAAAAAATCATTCGAGGACTGAGGCCGAATGTTGACTCCAGATGAAGTTCCGCGGCTAGTGAACTGCGGAAGACTGGTGAAGATCGAATGACTATAACATCATGCGCAAGGCCATCAGAAATAATTTTAATAGCTTGAAGAAACAAATTAAATATTTGGCTGAATTTTTTGGCTTGAGAAAATGACTGAAATTTTGTCTTCAGTTAGGTGATGAGTTGATGATGAAATAGGTTAAAATTTAATATGAGGTATGAAATGAAAAAGTTGGCTCAAAAGGAAAAAAATCATTTCCCTTATTTTGAGCTTTTTAGTTTAAAATTTTGAAAATGCTCAAAATAAGGGAAATGAAATCCTTCTTTTACTTAATATTTACTCTTAAAAGACAAGACTCAAAATGAATTCAAATAATATAAACAGAACAGGCCCTAAGTAAGGTAGTTGCATAAATTAGGGTTTTTTAATGATTATGCCATGAGCAATAGTTAGAGCAAATGGAGAAAAAATACCATTAATTGTGTTAGTTAGCAATTATCACTACAATTATCATTAAAGAATTGGATGAAAATGTGAAATCTATTCCAATAAGGTTGCTTGTTTGATTTAGTGTTCAAATTCTATAGGAATTGAAAGTTACCTTTGATAGAGGGGTATGTATATAGAAATCTAAAGATTTTGAATTCATGATTTATGATTATCTCTTCATATGTTAAATTATCTATATATAATTCTTGAAAATAATAAAAAGATAAAAAAATAAATCAAGGGTTAAGATTAAGAGTTAAATCAATGACCAAGATGCAAATGCTGGATTTAGAAAGTGATTTTGGGCGGGAAAACAGAAAAAGGAAATTGTATTGTTTTTAAGTGTATATATATAGATATAAATATAGATATAGATTAATAGGTAAATTGATTAGGAAAGTTCTCGATATTATTTCAACTTACGTGAAGTTGGTCAAATTCATTGATCTATAGAAGCTTGAGATTATAGTAATTTTTTCGTCATGAATCAATTTGATGTGATGTCTATCTTTATGTATGGACGAGTAGGTGAAGGTGATATATGGTTCTTCTTGGATCATTACTTATCTTATCATCCATGTCCATTAGCTTAATTACACTGAATTAATTGTAATTTTCTCTTTGCACGCAGAATGGGTAAGAAAACCAGACGTTCATCCCGTTGTTGAAACACTTTTTAATGAACAATGGAGTTCTTACAAAAACCACTAATGACAAGTTTATTAGAATCATGATTTTGAATCAAATGAACTAGGCAGCTACAGAATATTTTGATAGTACATTGTAATATTTTACTATATAAGATAAGATGGTAATTACAAGAAAAATAAAACACAATTGAACCTCCTAATAATTTTAACAAACTACCTGTATAGAACAACTAATTTATAATAATGTAGCTAAACAACCTATGATGGAATTGACTTTGCCAAAAGTTAAAAGAAAACATGTATGTTTTAATATATATATATATATATATATATATATAAACAAAGAATAAAAAGAAGAGATGTTTTTCTCAATTCTATTCTTTTCTGAGCTTCTTTCATTCCTATTCTTCTGTCTCAGAATAGTTGCTTTGTTCTTGATAGTTATTGACTTAATCAGTGGATAGTTAGGGTAGACAAAAGAACTAGAATTAAGGCGAAACCAAAAAAAACCATGGGTTTTTCGAAAAAAAAATTGAAACCGAAACCAAAAACCAAACCGAAAACCATTGACTTATAGTAGAACTTAGTTTTGAGCCTATTATTTCAACATCTAGTACAACTTTTTAATGGTTTAGTTTCAATATTTTTTTTGCATTAAAATTTGTTTTCATTTTTTTTATTTAGCAAAGTGTAAATTTATTAAATAAAAAAATTGAACAAAAAACTAAAAGAAATCGAAACTGAACAAAATCGAAACCGTTCAGTTTTGAAACTAATAAGATCAAACTGAAACCGAAAATGAATTTTTCGGTTCCGTTTCAGTCCGTTCACTAATTGAAATTGAAAACCAAACGCCCAAGCCTAGTGGATAGGAACATACTCAAAATCGAAATCGTGGTGGTATACTTCTTAACTGTTTCTACCAACTTAAAGCCCTAGCTTGAATTCCATTTAGATACAAAAATAACCCGTTGGTTAAGTTATAAAATCGGCATTAGTAATACTTTGTGTATCTTTGTCTTTCGAGCCATCGACCCCTTTTGTTTTGGTTAACCTTCCATTATAGGTAATGCATTTATGTTACTACATTTGCCCCCACAAAGATAGTCCAATTTTCGTTTTTCATTCATCACAAAATAGTCCACTTTCTTTTTAAAGACAGTTGAAATATTAGTTTTCTTATATGCTCATATTTAATATGCATTGTTATGGACAAACTAGAATTTTTAAAGTGGAATAATAAATGAAATGGTATAGTTGGAAATGATGTTAAGTTTTCTTTTCTAATACCATTAAAGGTACATTTCTTAATCTTTGTGAAAATGAAAATTGGAATATCTTTTATGAGACACAGGTAGTAATAGATAGTAGAAAGTACATCAAGTTGATCTTTTGAACCCCAACAAGCCATGATGACTGACCTCTCCATCTCGGGGTAAACATTATTGACTGTTTATATTTACTTTTATCTCATTCTTGTACATAGGAAATCAGATTCTTCATTTTTATAATTGTATCAATTTAAACATAGAATAATTTTCATAATTGTATCAATGTTAAAACTTTTATAAGATTTTAGAGCATATATGATAAAGGGTATAATGTTAGGTTTCGTCCAATGATCAATTCCAAATATAAGATCCTATCCACTCTTCACCAAGGCCGGTCCTGAGATTTTTGGCCCAAGTCGAAAGCTTAAAAATAGGCCCCCCTTAAATTGGAGTATTTATTCATTTTTTCATATATAAAACAACAAACAATATTTTGAAACATTTACAAACCGTTTGGTATGTTTATAATTGAATTAATTTATAATATATTTTAAAATTTGAATTTTTGTGACACTTATCTTAATATGATTGGTTAAATTTTATTGAAAAGTGAAAGATTGTAATTTGATGTGATGGGTGTGTGAGTTGTCAATAGAAGAAGATGACAAGTGTCCCAAAAATTTAAAATTCAAAACGTATTGTAAACGAATTGATTTATAATAGATACCAAACGAATAGTTATATTATTATGTCAAATAATAAAATAAAATATGCTTAATATTTACCTTAATTATGTATAAAAGATATCTTTAGGAAAAGAATTATTATTTTGTTAATGATATTAATTTTTATTGACATAAATATCATATCCCCTTTCAAACACAAGTAAGTTTATTTAAAAGAAAAATCAATTATTTCAAATCATAATGTTACAGTCATTCTAGGGAGAAATGAAAATATGACAATTTCATTAGATAATAAAAAAAAGTGTCGATATGATAACCATCCAATAAATTTGTTGGCAAGGTCGTGCTGCTTGTTAATGTCATTTTTTGATATCTCTCTAAAATTACTCATAGTAATGGTGCATAAGTAAATTAAATTATGAAATTAAAAGTTGGTAGCACGAAAAATACAAACCAATGCATAAAATCGAATATTTGTTAAGAAAAAAATATATAGAAATTTCAAATTTATTTTACCTAGAAAAATAACTATATAGCAATTGCTAAGATTCAACCACATATTTAATGGGAGAACTCAAGGTATCCGACCGCTTGCACTACACATTAGAATTGACTTATGCCTACACAAAATTATATATATAAAACGTTTTGTCAATTGTCAGTCCTCGAAAATTGCAAAAATTTTGGATACCTGAACATATTTTATGGAAGAGTGCCGTTGTGTTATTCCATCAAGTTTTATGATGCATTATAAATTTGGAACATCTTGAAAAGGCATAAACATCGGTATAATGAGAACAATACTGAAAAACTAACCACATCAGTATAATGTTGAAAGCTAAATAAAACTGAAGTAGATAGAAAAAAAATTTGCTTCTCCACTATATCTGTCATATTTATAAATGTTTTATGACAAAGATGGGCTTAGTAAAAATCCTGCATACCTACAACTCACGCTAAAAACCAACCAACCGGGTAGGAAGATATTTGTTACAAAGCAATCAAAACCACGACAACGACAATATACAACCATTGTCTTCGTTCTCATATTACATAACTAAACTCAAAAGATATATAGTAGCACACTATTCTTGTTGGTGTCCAATATGTGACAACATAAGCACCTACTTCTTAAACAACATTGTATCTCAACATACTCACAGCATAGTCCAATATGAGGAAAAACATCCTTTCATGGGACATATTACACAAACAAAAAGCAAATGTAGATATCAGCGGACCCTCCCCCAGCATAGTAGAATTATAAACCGATTGCGGGTTATTTAGGCCAAACCCAACAGCTACCATCATGATAACTGAGCAACTGATAAGTTGAAAGAAATAAGCAATCCAAAGCAAAAATAGATAGAATTTATAAATTAATAATTAATATGACCATGGCGTAGATGTACCATTCTTGATTGAGATGTGAGTTACATGTGTCAATAATCCTTCTCAACTTGTCTTTCAGCTGTCATCTTGCATTTATTTCATGTCTACCATTAAGCTTGAAATAGGAAAAGGATTAAAAAAAAAACAAAAAAAGTGTTATGCACATCAGATAAGGTTGCATACTGTAGACAAACCGTTTAGAAAATTGATTTGAAAGCCTACAACTACACTTATTAGAAGAAAAACTCAACCAAACAAACTCTTCTCTGTAGTCGGTTTAACCTTCCAAATTCATTTGGTCATTTTAGAAACTTTTTGTGTATTTATACAATGCATATTACCTTCATCCTTAAGGTTAATTATCTCATTTGAGCTACTTCTTGTGGATCTTAAAATCATCTTTCCTCCTTAATTGTATTCAACCCACTGCCTTCTAGTAAAAGTTCTATAGAAGTTAGCTAGTTTGGTTCACTAAATATGACAAAAGCTGTTACCTGGAAAATTATCTAGTGTCTCATTCCGCTGGTTTCTTTATTTGTTACCAGTACAACACCACAGGCAGGACATATGTGAAAAATATAATCATTAGAAAGTTAAAACATTTGTGAAGAATGCAGAAATTAAAATCTGTAAACGGACAAACGATGTAAATCTATATAAGACTTTCATATGGTAATTACTCATTTGCCTACAGGTCGCAGACAAAGTTATCGAATTATTTCAGGTTCGTGCCTCCCTCTCATCCCTTCCGATCTCCTAGTTTTTTCTTCTTCTTTCTCCCCATTTTTTTCCTTTCTTACGACAAGTTCTCTGTTTTTCTTTCATTTTCCTTCCTATTTTCTCCATGTTCTCTTCTCCTATACACTCTTTTTTCCTTATGAAGTTCAAATGACTTATGTGTGAAACAGGTGAATTGAAATGAAACTTATCTAAAATGGATTGATCCCAGCAATTCCTTTGATGAATTGCACCACCTGACTCTCTTTTACTTTTTCTTTTTCTTATTATCTAATTTTCTACTGTCTTTTTCTTTTTCTTTTTATTAGCCATATCACATATGTTTATATACACTTGCATTAGTTAATTACTAAAATTGCAGTCAACATTATTATTAACAAAATAATACTAACTTATATTCCAATTAATTACTCTGACTCCATTGGTCTATGTCTATGGAAATAAACAAGTCATTCGTAATGTAACATGAGCAAATTGTAGGAAGACACAAAGACAGATGAATTTAGTTAGACATACCAGCTTCTCCTTCACTTGCACTTGATGTGAAGTATTCATCGCTACCTAGATAATCGTTTTGTGCATGTTCCTCCACATTGAGTGCATCATTGTTAGCTACACTAGACACCCTTATTTGTTCTTCTCTATCCGCTTCTTTAGGCCCCATATCAGCACATGATAAATTTTGGCAATCAAGATCCAACCCAAGTCGGATAGGATGCTAATTGGACATAGGTTGGTCTTATTGAAATGCAAGTTCCACCCACACATTACACTCTTCATTCTCCAAGATGATTCCTAGTGCATTTGTGACACTCATTGCTTTTGTTCTCATGACCGCCCACCAATCAAGTCTATCTCTAGCCCTTGTTGGAAAGCATTTGTAATATACCCGCTGGGCTTGTTGAGCAAGTATAAAAACATCAGTGGTAACGAGTTTCCTCTTATAATTAAGCTCAACCAGGCCCAATCGTCGATGCAGCCTCACTCTGCCATCAAACCAATCACACTTGAATAGCATAATCTTGTTTCCATTGTCTCCTAAATATTCAAGTTCTAATATTTCAGTTAAGATACCATAATAGTCATGCTCATTGCCATCAGAGCAACTTCCCACTACACAAACACCATTGTTCATTGTCGCTTTACTACACCCATATTCAATAGTGTGAAACTTAAAACCATTGACAAACTATCCGTTGTAAGATTTGATATAACGTGAATGGCCCATAGCCAAATCCCGTATGTGGGGGATCAACCATGTTACTATCATCCAATGTCTGAACATGAGAAATAATTTCTATTAGGACTCATTTTCTCTATGTATCCTACTAAGCAACTAAAATGAAATTGAAATTATTCACTTACATAATCCTTCAACCACTTTAGAAAGTCATGCTGATGTAGGCTTTCAATTTGTGCTTTAGATATTTTAGGATAAACCATTTTTAGTACATTATCGAATTACCTACATATCAATGACATTTTTTTAGGTGCATTGTAAGAAAGCTGAATTTTCTAAATTGTACTTGGAAAAAATTACAAGTAGTAATGTACAAAAGGAGTTATATCCTCACAATTCAAAAGCACATACAATGATGCTGCTTTAAATTCTTCCTCTGTCATGAACCTTTCCTTAATCCCCTTGGTGCCAAAGGGCCTGCCAGGTTAGGTAAAGACAGATAGTCGCCCATTGGAATCAACAAAGCCTCCATCATCATTCCTTGGCACACGATTTAGTCTTGTTTCCACATATTCTCAAAATACAATGAGCAAAATTTAGAGGTTTCCACAACTAGGTATGCCTCTACTATAGACGTCTCGATGTGAGCGTAATTTTTCACATTCTGTTTTAAGTTATGCAAGAACCTAGAAGTCATTTGCAATTTATTCACTTTATTTGATAATTATTTTTATAAATTTGAAGCACAAGTTACCTTTCAAATAGATACATCCAGCGGAACTACACAGGGCCTCCCGCCTTTGCTTCGTATGGTAGGTGAACAGAAAGATACTCCATTGAAAAAAAAAAGCTAAGTGGAAATATCTTCTCAAGCTTGCATAAAGTCACAAAAATATTGTGCTCCAATTGTTCTATACCCTTTACCTATAGAACAATAGTGTATAAGTCCCTGAAAAATAGGCTAAGCTCCACCAACGCTTCCCAAATTGATCTACATAGTAGGTCTTTGAATGCAATTGGAAGCAATCTTTGCATGAAAATGTGACAATCATGGCTCTTCATGGCATAAAACTCGCAATCTCCTTTAACACAATGAGCAATATTTGACGAATATTTGACGAATACCCATCAGGCATCCTTAATTTATTGGCACACATCCTGTTTTTGTGGTTTGGTCAAATAGTAAGAGGCTTTTAGCATGTAATGCTTTCCACTGGCATATACATATACACGAAGCTCTAGACGAGCGCAATTGAGCTCCAAATATTTTCTGGCTTTAAAGTTGTCTTTTGAGATCGGCCACGCTTTACGTCCATAGTTGTATGGAACACATTGTCAAAAAAATTCTTTTCAATATGCATCATGTCCAAATTATGTCGAATGAGATTTGAATGCCAGTAAGGCAACTCCCAAAAAATGCTTTTCCTAACCCAATTATGATTTTCACTAGAACCTTCAATTTCTTGGTCACTAGAACCTTCAATTTCTTGGTCTCTAGCTGTTTCGCCACTTGAAATATCTGGAAGGTTGTTAACTATAATTTCCATCTCATCACCAGATAAATATTGTACCGACACATTCTTCTCAACCCTACCTTTGTAAAACTTGTCCCTTGTTTTCTGAATGGATGGTCACACAATAGGAACCGATGATGACAATCAAATAAGAAAGTTTTACCTATCCATTCTTAAGTGGAAATGATTTACTTTGACCCATACAGTATGGACATGATTTTATGCCATATGTTCTCCATCCACACAACGTGCTGTATGCAGGAAAGTCACAGATAGTCCATATCAATGTAGCTTTCATCTTAAAATTTTGACTAGTAAATTTGTCAAATGTTTTTGCACTGTCATTCCATAACATTTACAATTCATCTAAGAGTGGTCGCAAGTACACATCCAGATTCTTTCCTGGGCTTTTCGGGCCTCGAATACAACGCACAGGACACTGAGTCATTTTCTCATATTCTCCATAGTACAATATGCAATCATTAGACATGCATGGATCTTCACAACACCTAGGCCGAGACTTCCCAACATTTTCTTTGTTTTATAAAACGTAGGTTCTAGCTTTTCACCTTTTGGCAGAATTTCTTTAATAATGGACATCATATAGTCATAACTAGCAGCGGACATATTAGACTTGGACTTCAAATTGAAGTATCATGCCGTTGTTGAAAGTCTATTGTGGTTACTACAACCAGGCCAAATAGGTTCATTTGCCTCTTCTAGTAATTTATTCATTCGCCTTTTCTAGTAATCTAAAGAACTTTGCAACCTTTTGGTTTGGAACTTGCTCATCAGGAGCATCCTGATCTTAATTGATGAAATTTCCTAATCTACATTGAGTAGAGGATGTGTCGATATCTGGACTAGTTAGATTGAATGATTCTCTGTGTGCATACCATCATGCATAATCCTTGATTAATCCATTACCAAATAGGTGAAATCTCACATCGTCTTCTCCCAAGTATATCAGGTTCTTACAATAAGAGCACGGGCACTTAATTTTATTATCTCTGGTTGCATTTGACATGACAAACATAAGAAACTCTTCAACGCCTTTTTTCAAATTCATCTAAAAAGAAACCATTTGCTGACCGATGCAACATCCAACTACAGTCGGAAGCCATGTCTATTCAATAAAAATTCATAAATTATTATTGTGTTATAGATTTTGTAAAACAATTCGTATTAAGCCACCATTAACTATACGCGACTCAAAATCAATTGATACATTTGTAAGAACAATGAACTGTAACTTTCTGCTTAGACTATCTCTAGAAATAAGGAAAATCAAACTTTCTATATAGGTAGTTAAACTACTAGATTCTCAGAAAACAAGGACAATAATACTTTTTAATATTCATTAAAGATACTTAAATGAGGTCATGAACAAAATTAAAATGCAGAACACACGTTAAGTTGTATGAAGCATTTTTTAAGGTACCAATAGCAGAACATCCTTCACGTGAATGAATTCTTTGGCTGGAAAAGGTTCTTTGATCCTTTCAACATGTTGAAAGCATCCTGAGATTCACAATTCACAAGCATCTAAAAATTAACATTTTATGAGATTTCTAAGAAAAGGAGGAATTAAAATGAAAACAAGATCATAGACTCTCCTAAACTCCGTGTTTCATCCACCCAAGCCACCCAAAACCAGCAACTGGCAAATCTCAAAATCACATAAAATTTTCAAATTTTAAAGGTGAATATGAGTTCTAGAAATGTAATATGCATATTTACAGTAAGTATATAACTAGATTTTCTCTTCTATCCTTAATGATATGTACAAAAAGTTGAGCAAAGTGAAGTAGATAAGTAGAAGTACAGAACACTCAAATTATAGAGCTTTTGCAAAGCATATGTAATACACAACTTGGTGACAAAAAAATAAAAAAATAAAAAAACTGAAAGAAATAGATTGATAAACGTATAAACACATATAAATAGATAAGCCAATTGTCAGTGACCTTATTTATTGTCGCTTTAACACAGAAAACCAAAGAAAAAATAGAGGTATAAGAGGATTGATATAAGGTCAATGTCACTAACCATAGCTTCCATATTTAAAAAAAGCTCTTGATGATTAAAAGGGCTGTTTCCAGTCTTTCTGTCCTAATTACTAAGGAACACATTATTGATTAAAGGTGTACTCTATAATTAACCTGTTTTAATAGAAAATTCTTGAGTTCTAACAATCATTGTTATATAAGATCTTTAAGCAATGTTGCTGCTATAATCTCAAAAATATAAACTTAGGCAGCAAAAATATCATTAGACACTCTAGATTCCCCACCACTTAGGCTGCAATAGCAAGAAACTATAGTCCACCATTTTCTTTTATTGATTCCATCCTCATTTTTCGCAACCCATATATAAATGCTTAATTGCCCCTAACTTGTTCTTCTCTTTTGTTCCTTTTCCATCTCTACACTGCTTCTCATTCTATCAAACTCACCTTCATTATATAATAACTCAGTAACTGAATTTAACGAGAGTATTTCCCTTTTTCAGCTGTTCGTTAACATGTTCTTTTCTTTTATTTCTTTTCCTCCTCTGGACTTTGCTTTTATTTCTATCAAACTCAACTTCATTATATTACTAATGAAATGAGTTCAAAGAGATGTATTTCTTTCTCTAGTTATTCATCAAAGCAGCGTACCAGTTTAATTACTCATTTTTCCCTCCAACTTCTCTTTAGAGTAAGGTAATGAAAGAAAAATATTGTAAAGGTTTGCATCTGACTCTTATTCAAATTAAAGAACAAAAAGTGCCCTACATGGAAAAGAATGAAGAAAATTCAATATTTGGTCTTAGATTGTGCATTCAGAAAGGATTTGTGCAAAGTGGTTGCTGAAATTGATTCTTTGGCCGTTTTATCAGTTGATTCACAAAGGGAGCGGAGGTACACCGAGTGTTCAATATGATTTGGTAGGGGTTAGCTAGATTAAGAAAGACTTTGGCTTTAGAATTGTCTATATTCTTAGAGTGGTAGGTATGGCAGTAGACTGGTTTGCTAACAAAGGGCATGAAAGTCAAGGTATGAGGACTTGGCTAACAGCTGATTGAAGTGGACAGAGGGAACATATTAGAGGTATACTAAGGACTGACAAACAAAATATTCCTTACATAAGGAAAGTGAAGAAATTACGTTGATTGCTTTATTGCTTATTTTTTTCTAATAATATTTTATATGAGATCATTCCGTGCATCTTAGTTGTGCTAGGAATGGTTGTTGCATCGGGAGGTAAGGCTCCTCACGTCCCCTCTATATGTAAATATGTTTTTTTTAAACTTAAAAAAGAGAAAAAAAGGTTGCAACCTAAGTGTTCTAAAGCTAGAAGACACACCAAATATAAAACTTAATACTAGCGTATTCAAAGCAACAAACCAAGTGTGAAGAAGTTATCAAAATAATCCAACATCAATCAAAACTTCCAAAAATTAGAAACCTACAAAAACACAACGTTTTTTAAAATTCACATCAAAATCTACATATTCCTTAAATTATCTCCTAGCCTCCAACCCTAACATAATTAAAACCATGTAGACTCAAGTCCATAATACATAACCCAAAAACATTGGTACTAAGTTTTTGAAAAAGAGACAAAATTTGCCACAAAAGACCTAAAAGGTTGAAAATAATTTTTTACCAATTTAGGTAATTAAACCTAACTCCTCAATCATATCTCTAAGTAAAAATCAATTACTTCAATAATTTAAGAATTTCTAAATCACAAGAAGCAAATCTAATTCAAGCTATTGCTACCACAGTTCCCATTGCCATCGAAAATAGTGGCTTTCAAAAGGATCAAAGTGATTACCTATTCCACATTGCTACCATAATGGTCGCCACTCCTTCCAGGTCTTAGTACCACATATTGTTATGTAGTCTTCATGGAATGAAACATAAATTGCTACGAGTACCGAGCGGTGTTCAAGAAGCCACGGCGTGTGCATGTCTCCACATAAATCAATAAATTATTTATTCATTGTAGGACTATACCATATTTTCACTATTTACTAATGGTAAAAACAGTAAGTTAGAGTCATAACAATAAACTTTTATTTTTCACCGTCTGTATTACATCAGTTCCCACCTCCAAAAGGAGTCAAAACAAAAGAGGGAAGATTTTCTTACACTGTTAATACTAAGTTTTTAACAAGCTGCCAAATATTTATTACAACATTATGTTTGGACGAGTGTACTGACACTAGTCATTATATTCAAATTTAGTTGAAACTTCCTTTAGAAGTTAGGTATGCAGATCATAAGTTTCCTGTTGAATAATACTAAATTCCCAAGTGAGGTTCGCGGGCGTGGACGTCCCATAGGATCATATGCTGACAATATTGAACCAATGCATTTCGAATCGATCAAGATGCATAGTCCAACCTTGTATGTTTGTCATCAAGTATTTCCGCTCCATCTCCTAAAATTGGGAAACAAGGAAAAAGAGGTGAATATTAAGAATATTCAGTGAGTAGAGGTGCTTGGGTACAGACTTATCTTGAAAAAGTCTTTATCAATGATTTTATAGTATACACCAACACCATTTCCAACAGTAAATCCATGATCAATAATCGGTCAATAATTTCATAGTATAATATTGAGCTGAATACAATCATAAAACATGACAAGGGATCCGGATCCGTCATTTAATTCTTGCCATGATTAGTGATTCAGTGACTCCATCCTTGGATGGAATTTTATATATCTGTTGAAATTCATCTTTCAGACATTTTTACTGAAGGAAATGGGGCGTATACATTCATTCACATACACAGAGAGTTTCATCAAGATTTTCAGAATGAAATATGATAATTATTCGATATAACTATAAAAGATATTTTCACAAAGAGTTCTATTTTTAAGAAAATTTGATAGCTTGAAAATTTATAGCTCTACTTACCTGCTATTTGATATCGATGTAAATCTGTAAGAGAAATTTGTGTATTGAAATTAGTTTCTTATTTATTTTTCTTTTCATTAAATCTAGAGTGACAAAGAGTAAAAGTGCTACCCCCAATAGTTCTTGGTTAGTGTTTCGAAAGTAATACCAAAGAACTTCTTGAGTAATTTAACAAAAATCACTTTCAAAGTATTATTGAAGTACTTCAATAGTGCTTCCAAAAGAAAATAGCAGCATTTATACCAGTAATACTCACTAAGTGCTACCGTAGTACTTCAAGAGCACTTCCATGGACTACTCAAACTTCAGAACTCTAACTAGACCCCACATTGCTACCCAAGTATTTTGATAATACTACAGTAGTACTTTGACTACGCAGAATTGGCTGATAATACTTCTATTACCGAGGCATATATTTATAGAAAAGGCGAGAAAAGGTTAGCAGTTAGATCAATTTAGATTTATGGCTAGGGTGAGTCCACGCTTTATTGTCAAATGCCGTAAAAAATTTTTACTCCATATGCCCAGTTTTGAGAGTTTTTATCTGTCTAGTCTAAAAACCTCCCTCCGTTACATTTTTACCTTCAATAATTTGTCAAACTAAAAAAAATAGACTTGTTTTATTACTACTATTATTATATTATTATAGTAAAATTTTTGGTATGTTACAATCACCCCACCTAAAAATATTTCGTCCTCGAAATTTCTTCAAATAACTGGGGGGTACTTCCTTCTCATTTCATCTTCCCTTTCCCATGTGTCTTTTTCCACAGCTGCACTTTTCCATAGAAATTTTACAATGGAAATTTCCTTATTCCTTAGCCTTTTTGTGTCGTAGGCCAAGATTTCTACTGGTTGTTCTTCTAATGTTAGGTTAGGTTGAAGGTCTGCAGGTACTTCTGGGATTACATGTGTAGGATCAGCCACATATTTCCTTAATGTTGATGTATGGAAGACATTAAACATTCGATTAAGACTGGCAGGCAAACACAGTTCGGAAGAAACTTGTCCCACTCTTCTGGCAATCTCATAGGGTTCAATGTACCATGGCGTCAATTTTCCCTTTCTACCAAATCGCATAATTCTTTTGATTGGTGAGACTTTGATGAAAACTTTATCTTCTACTTTGAATTCCAATGGCCTGCGCTTCTTATTTGCGTAAGTTTTCTATCGCTCTTGGGCTGAAGTCAATCGTTTGATGATAATTTCCACAGCTTGTTTGATTTCTTGCATCATATCAGGCCCTAACATATATCATTCCCCAACTTCATCCCAATGTAGGGACGATCGACACATTTTTCCATACAAGGCCTCAAATAGGGGCATATCAGTATAGGCATGATAAATATTATTATAAGAAAATTCAATGAATGGCAGACATTTGTCTCAACTTCCTTGAAATTTCAACACACAAGCTCGTAACATATCGTATGCTCAGACTGCCCATTGGTCTGTGGATGGAAAGTTATGCTAAAATGGAGTTTTGTTCCTAAAAGCTTGTGGAGACTTTTCCAGAAATTTGATAGGAACCTTAGGTCTTGATCAGATACAATGGATATGGGTATTCTGTGAAGTTAGACAATCTCTTAGATGTATAAGGAAGCAAATTGTTCCATTTTGTACATCATCCAAACTGCTAGGAAATGTGCTGACTTGCTTAATCAATCTACAATCACCCAGATGGCATCATGACCTGTACTAGTCTTAGAGGTAGACTGTTTACGAAATCCATAGAGATTTGTTCCCATTTCCATTCTGGGATAGGCAAGGGTTGTAATGTTCCAGATCGGAAGAGCATGTTCGGCTTTTACTTATTGGCAGATCAAACATTTTTTAACAAATCTAGCAATTTCCTTCTCTATTCCTGGCCACCAATACATTGCCTTAATTGCATGATACATCTTAATGGTACCTGGATATATGGAGTAGGATGTGATATGTGTTTTTATTAGTAATTCTTATCGAAGACATGGGTCCTTAGGCACGAACAACCTTCCTTTGTACAATAGGACCCCTTCATCAGAGAATTCACATTCTGTCGACATTCCTTGTCTTTTCTTTTCTTTGACTTTTATGTAGTAAGGGTCATCCTTTTGTCGTTCTAGAATAGATTCTCTTAAAGTTTGCCTTATTGTTAATGCATATAGTTGTGTGCTTCCTGGGGGAATTATTTATATATCCAACTTTCTGACCTCTTCTTTTAGTTTTTGTGATTTTGGCTCCATTTATCGGCTTAATGCATCTGCGACCACGTTTGCCCTTCCAGGGTCATAATTGATACCGCAATCATAATCCTTGACTAACTTGAGCCACCTACGTTGTCTCATATTGAGTTCTTTTTGCGTAAAGAAATATTTTAGGCTCTTATAGTCAGTGTAAATTTCGCACTTTTGACCATAAAGATAATGCCTCCAAAATTTTAAAGCAAAGACTATTGTTGCCAACTCAAGGTCGTGGGTAGGGTAATTTCTCTCGTATGATTTCAGTTGTCGGGATGCGTAAGCGATAACTTTCCCGTGTTGCATTAGCACACATCCTAATCCAGTTTTGGACTCATCACTATAGATCACGAAGCCTCTTGAATTAGAAGGAATGGTTAATATCAGGGCTGTTGTTAACCTCTGCTTTAATTCTTGAAAACTTGCTTCACAATCTTCAGTCTATCTAAAAGGTGCATTTTTCCGAGTGAGTTGAGTGAGAGGTAAGGCAATTCGTGAGAATTATTTAATAAATCGCCGGTAACGTCTGGCGATACCAAGGAAACTACGAACCTCAGTTAGAGTTGTCGGTCATGGCCATTTGAGAACTGCTTCTACCTTACTTGGGTTGACGGAGATCCCATCCTTTGTTACCACGTGTCCCAAAAAGTTTACTCTGTCTAACTACAATTCGTATTTTGAGAATTTAGCAAACAATTTTACTTCTTTTAATTTTCTTAGTACCATGCTCAAATGTTGCTCGTGTTCCTTTTTTGTTTTGGAATACACCAAGATATCATCAATGAATACAATAACAAATTTATCTAGGTAATCCTTGAACACTCGATTCATCAAGTCCATGAAAGCCGCGGGGGCGTTAGTCAATCTAAAAGGCATCACCAAAAATTCATAGTGCCCATATTGAGTGTTGAATGCTGTTATCGGTACATCTTCCTTTTTAATCTTCAACTGATGATATCCTGTTCTTAAATCGATCTTTAAGAAGACTTTTGCCCCTTGAAGTTGATCAAAGAGATCATCAATTCTTGGCAAAGGGTGATTATTTTTTATCGTAACTTTATTAAGTTCTCTATAGTTGATGCAGAGTCTTATAGTTCCGTCCTTCTTTTTGACAAAGAGAACTGGCACTCCCCACAGAGAGAAACTGAGCTGAATGAAAACTTTGTCCAGTAGTTCATGCAATTGTACCTTTAATTCCTTTAATTCTATTGGTGCCATACGATATGGTGCCTTCACAATAGACCCCGCCCCTGGAATTAAATCGATTGTGAATTTTATTTCTCTATCAGGGGGGAGTCGTGATAGTTCTTTAGGAAAAACTTCCAAATAATCTTTGACTACCGGTACCTCCTGTATTAAGGGTTTCTTATTAGATTTCTGATAAAGACTCACAAAATAGGCTTGACTTTTCTTGTTGAGACTTTTCCTTGCATTGGCAGCAAAGATAATGTGGTTATAAGTCTTGCCTTTGAAGGAGATTGTTTCCTTACCAGGGGCATGAATGGTTTTCTTCTTGCAGTCTATAAGTATTTGGTGTTTGGACAACCAGTCCATCTCAAGGATGATATCATAATATTTGAGGTCTAATACAATAAGGTCAACAGGCAAAGTTCGTTGACCAAGCTGTACTACTGTATTCATAATTATTGGGTTCGCCCATTGGGGTTTTCCAGAAGGTGCTGTGATCCTGATGTCACTTTGACTGAATCGAGAAGTTAGCGATGTGGTAGATATAATGTGAGATGATGCAAAGGAATATGTGGCTCCAGAATCAAATAAGGTGTTGGCTACTATACCTCCGACTAGAACTCTTCCTACTATCACATCGTGGTTGTCCGTTTCTTTGGTGACGTCTCTAGAGAAACTCTAGCAGTTGCTGGCTTATTGGCTTTGTCATTTTTTCTTGGACACTGTCTGGCCATATGTCCCTTTTGTCCGCAATAATAGCATAGTCCAGTTCCTTTGAAACATTCACCACCGTGATTCTTTCCACATTTAGACAATTGAGGCGTGCTCCGCTTTGTGGTTCAAACCTTCCTTTCTTATGGTTTAGGTCGTAGCGATCATTACCTCCCTTAGAAGTGGAACCTAAAGAGGTGTAACTTTTCTTTTGATTTGGCCTATTTGCGTTTTGAGTTTATCTATTTTGAAAACTTAGTTTCCGTATTTACGAGTGATTCTTTGCTCGGCCTGCTCTGCAGTGAGGGCTCGATCAGCAATCATGGCAAAATTTGCTCCCTCTATGCCGGCCATTTGCACATCTCTATTCAGTTCTGGTCGAAGCCCCTCTAAGAACCGATCAATTTTTAATGCTTCAGTGGCAACCATATGTTGAGCAAATTGAGCCAGGTCTTCAAATTTCTTAATATATTCTTCCACCGTTAGGGCCCCTTGTCTAAGGTGAATAAATTCAGACATTTTCTGATTCCTTGCCATTGCCGAGATGTATTTACTTCGAAATAATAAACAATCTTTCCCACAACATGTTTGTTGTGTCTTCTGAGTATTGTTGAGTTTCCTACCAATGTCCTGCACTATCACGAAGCATAAAAGATGCACAGTTAACTTTTTCTTCTTCTGGTACATGGCAATAATTGAATATTCTCTCCATGGTCTTGAGCCCATTTTCGGCCTCAACTAAGTTGGTGGATCCTTCAAAAGTGGGTGGATTTAGTTGCCGAAAATGTTCCCCAACTGAAGAGTTTCCATTATGGCTTACTAACCTAGCCAATTGCTCTGCCTGATTTTCTATCAATTGGATGAGTCAGTTGATGATTGTATTAATGTCATCACCACTGTTAACTTGTCTTCATGGCATTTTTGTATATCCTCATTGGTCTTGAATAAAAGCTTTCCTTGAGGGGAATTTAACAGAGAAGAAATTGTCTCAATCTGTCTCGTAGATTAAAAGTTATGCTAGTTTGAAAGAAAAGTAAAGTTGTTCTTTATATCTTAGAGTATATTATTATACATACATATATATATATGTGTGTGTGTGTGTATGCGCTCGTGCATATATATACTTCACGTGTAATTCCAAAGAAAGGTGAAAGTTATAGTCAAAGTCTTATCTTATCCTTCAAACAACTTTTTTAGACAACTTTCTGAAACAATATCAAATCTGCAAGATTTCTGAACTTGAATAGGAATCATTTAAGTCTTCAAGAAAATAGGATTTGATTTTTATCTCATTTCTGAACGCTGTCAAGGTTGCATGTTAGACGATAAAAAAATTTCACCCTCATTATAAGGCTTACTTTATCCATCACTTCTACATTAATTTTAGGAAGAAAAATGCCACCACGAAGGTGTTCCACTTCGAAAACAAAGCCTACTCCAGCATCCACCACTAATTCAGGGAAAAGAGTGCCAGAAAATAATAATGAGCGAAGGAAATAATTCAGGAACACAAGATCAAATAGATAATGCAGAGATATGCCAAAGGTCACCATTCACAAGAGATTTCCCATCAGAATATCATCACAAACAGTTTATTAAATTTTGGTACTTGGATGTGGACCCTGGTAAGGCTATTTGTTTTACAGATCTAGACAAATACCACTTTCTTTTCACAAAATATTTCGAGGCGTTTGGTTGGAAGAGTTTCTTAAGTCTAAATCGAGGCTGTTATTTGTCTTATGTCTGTGTCTTTTATTCCAATGTCTTTCACTATGAGCTTATTGAGGGAAACACTAGACCTTAAATTAGGACATTTGTCGGTGATAACTTGCTAATTATTGGGCAAACCTCTTTGTCTAAAATTTTTGGATTTCCTAATAGTGGTGCCATTTATGACAAAGATCCTCACTATGATCGTCTTGAAGCTTACAACTTAATTTGGGAAACACAACTTTCTGAACTACCTAATACACCATGGCTTGCATCTACGTTGCCACCGTTTCTTAAGTTGTTGCATACTATAGTGATTAAAGTGATATCTCCCCGTACTGGATATTTCCACTTAGTGCGTGATGAGGATTTGTGGATTATGTGGCGAATTGTTAAAAGAGATCCACCAAACTTGTGCCATATTATCATGAAAAACATGATTCATTGTATGAATCCAGAAGGAACCTTCATGCTTATTAGCTATCTCTTCGATAGATGTCAGATCAATCTTCTAGTTCTACCAACTATAGCCCCACCTCAAGTAGTCATATCAAGTTTTCAAATTTACTGAAAGGTGCCGATGAAGTAAGAAGGAACAGTGTAACAAAGAAAAGAACAAAGACTTCCATGAGGGGAGGGAGTTCCAATAGAGTTCAAGAGGAAAATGAAACTGGAGTTTCTTTAACTGAATGGGGTTATTTACGTGCTCAAGTGGGCCGTCCAGGGGCTGAACAGAGGAACACTAATGTCCTACTGGCTCGAGTCATCCAAAATCAAGAGACTCTTCTTAAATGGAATCAAGATTATGAAACCCATTTTGGCCTTCATCGCTAAATGTACTAATTAGATCTTTTCTGTTTGTTTTTAGTAGTTTACTTTATGTTGTCCCTTTTCAGTGTTTTTATGTTGCAGAAATTTCAACCATGTGATGTTTGTTTCTATTTGTAAAATATGTATTACGAAATGTTGTTTCTTAGTGGAACTGAACTTTCAATAACAAGATGATCAATTAAATCCATACTTACTTGGCTGGCCAACATTCCTAATCCGTCATATGCATTGGATCTTGCGTGCTCTAACACCAATACTTGTAACACTCTCCCCGTAAATCAATAAATTATTTATTCATTAGAGGACTATATCATATTTTCACTATTTACTAATGGTAAAAACAGTAAGTTAGAGTCATAACAATAAACTTTTATTTTTCACCGTGAATAATGCTATGTAGCACCAGTGGTGCTTGGCACCAGTCTATGTGGCAACTAATGTGGCATTGAATGATAAGTGAAATTAAATACATGAATAAAGGACCGACTTGATTTGACTTATCATTCAATGCCACATTGATATGGTGCCAAACACTAGTGGTGCTAAATAGTACTACTCTTTCACTGTCCATATTACATCAGTTCCCACCTCCAAAAGGAGTCAAAACAAAAGAGGGAAGATTTTCTTACGTTGTTAATACTAAGTTTTTAACAAGTTACCAAATACTTATTACAACATTAAGTTTGGACGAGTGTACTGACACTGGTCATTATATTCAGATTTGGTTGAAACTTACTTCAGAAGTTGGGTATACAGATGATAAATTTCTTGTTGAATAATATTGAATTCCCAAGTGAGGTTAGCGGCCGTGGACATCCCATAGATATGCTGGCAATATTGACCCAATGCATTTAGAACCGATTAGGATGCATAGTCCAGCCTTGTATGTCTGTCATCAGGCATTCCCGCTCCATCTCCTAAAATTGGGAAAAAGGGAAAAAGGGGTGAATATTAAAAATATTCAGTGAGTAAAGGTGCTCGGGTGCAGACTTATCCTGAAAAAGCCTTTATCGATGATTTTATAGTATACACCAACACCATTTCCAACAGTAAATCGATGAGCAATGATCGGTCAATAATTTCATAGTATAATATTGAGCTCAATACAATCATAAAACATCACAAGGGATCTGGATCCATGATTTAATTCTTGCCATGATCAGTGATTCAGTGAATCCATCCTTGGATGGAATTTTATATATCTATTGAAATTCATCCTTCAGACATTTTTACTAAAGGAAATGGGAGATATACATACATTCACATACACAAAGAGTTTCATCAAGATTTTCAGAATGAAATATGATAATTATTCGATATAACTGTAAAAGATAATTTTGCAAAGAGTTCTATTTTACGAAAATTTGGTAGCTTGAAAATTTATAGCTCAACTCACCTGCTATTTGATATCGATGTAAATCTGTAAGAGAAATTTGTGTATTGAAATTAGTTTCTTATTTATTTTTCTTTTTGTTAAATCTATGTGTGACAAAGAGTAAAAGTGTTGGGGTGGGGTCTCTCCCTTTTATACGTCATTCTAAATAGCTAAGTAACATATTCATGGATGAGTTGTTATTTTTGTTCGAACCACCCTAGTCGATCTTGCAAGTGGGAGAGATTCGTGGTTGAGTAGAAGTTTAGGAGAGAGAAATAATAGGAATTGTAGAGGATGAAGGAATTGTGGTGTATGTATGCACTTTTTTTTCTCTTTTTTATTACTTTTAAAATTTTAGGTTAAATTGGTAAATTAAATGTGGTTTATTTATGAAAAAGGTACTTTGATTGTGACGTATATATATTGTGGTGTGATTAATGAAAATGGTGGTGTAGCCGCCATTTGAAATTAATATTTATGTTGTGAAAAACTCGTGTTTTGATGCAAACAAAGTAATTTTTTTTATTTTTTCTTGAAATAAGAGAGAAAATGAGTATAGTTTAATAGAGAAAAATCTATATAGTACAGATGAGTCCGTAAAATATGAGAAATTTGTGTATCGAAATTAGTTTCTTATTTATTTTTCTTTTCATTAAATCTATAAGTGACAAAGGGTAAAAGTGCTGCCTCAATAGTTCGTGGTTAGTGTTTTGAAAGTACTACCAAAGTACTTCTTCAGTAATTTAACTAAAATCTCTTTCAAAGTATTATTGAAGTACTTCGATAGTGCTTCCAAACGAGAATAGCAGCATTTATACCCGTAATACTGACTAAGTGCTACCGTAGTACTTCAAGAACACTTCCATGGGACTACTCAAACTTCAAAACTCTAACTAGACCCACAGTGCTACCTGAGTATTTTGATAATACTACAGCAGTACTTTGACTATGCAGAATTGGCTGAGGAGTATCACTTACCTTTTTGAGATACTCCATATCAATTTAGATCTATGGTTAGGGTGAGTCCACGCTTCACTGCCAAATGCCGTAAAAAAATTTTACTCCATATGCCCAGTCTTGCGAGTTTTTATCTGTCTAGTCCAAAAACCTCCCTCCGTTACATTTTTAGCTCCAATAATTTGTCAGACTAAAAAAAATAGACTAAAATAGACTTGTCTATTATTATTATTATTATTATTATTATTATTATTATTATAGTAAAATTTTAGGTATGTTATAGTGCATGTAGTATTTCTGGTGTCACAAAGAACACAAAATCTGGGACATAGACAAATGTATCAATGATATAAACACAATAGTGGCATACAAAACATTGAATTTTAGAATAATATCAAAACCAATGGTGATATAAAAATTAGCTTCAAGATGAAATATACCAACAATATAAACACAATGCATAGCTTAATAAGGACCAATTGATACATTGCCTTTATTTCATATACATCCTCGACTTTTTCTCTTTTCACGTAAGGTAAGAACTTAATATTTATATCATTGGTCACCTTTGCAAATTAATCATATTTTACTACAAAAATAAACATCAAAAAGATGATGATGATGATGATAAAATAATATGTTGCTGGATTTAAGTTGGTGGAACTTGCAATCATTTTTTTTCCTATTGTTGCTTTTGTTTCTATCTACATTAATATATCTTTCAGCATCTAATCACATTTTTCTTCAACATGCATATATATATATATATATATATGCTTCAGCCTTCATACAAATTTGAATTATATGCAATATATACTTTGTTAATAAATACTCCTTTGATTTTCAATGCTATGTTTTTCAAAAGATAAAATTGAACGTGAATGTCTTTCTAATATGCAGCTACATTGCTTCTCTAATATCAACATCATAATTGGAGTACAGATCTAATCATTATATTTATCGTTCATGGTCACTTGCAATGGAATTATATCTTGATTGAATTCTTATTTTTCAACCTGTCACCTTCTGACAAAGGTGAGAAGTGCAAAGAAACACCTTATCATCATCAAAAGCAATGGTGGCATAAGCCACAATCTATAAATTGCAAGCCAAAAAAACCATTGATGGGGCAGTCTATCATGTGATACCAAAAGTACTCCTAGACACCTCCGTTAATGAAACCAAATCATACCAACTAATTCCAGAATGAGAGCTGCTACATATATTCATATGGAGGCAAAAAACACAGCCCCGCCAGAATTTCAACTTGTTTAAACTAGTTATAATAAAGCAATTTGGTTTACAAATCATTTTGGTTTACAATTCTCTACTGGAAATCTATACTCTTAAACTAGTATTCATCTCTAGCAAATAAAATATAATAGAAAGAAACTCTTTTCTTCAATTGGCCAGCTGAAATAATAATAATAGTAATAATAATAATAATAACAACAACAACAACATTAACAACAACATTAATGCGTCAACAACTGTCAAAATTTCATCTCTACATATATTTATAAGAAGGAAAATACGCAGACCTGTGAGTCAAAATTCACCTAAATCAACATAAATGTAGAATGTTCCAATTGAAACTCAAAAATAATTTATAGAACAGAAACATAATCAATATTAATTTAAGCAAGTAATAATGAAACTTTATAACAATAACAAACCTTTATTGTCAAATCTGAAATTCCCCAATTTAAAGCATACGATAGTGGGTTTATTTCCTACTTCTCAAATCTCTATGGAAAGTGTATTAGGTCACTTGAGCAATTGACGAAGGACGGCGGGGTCTTCATGTAATGCCTTGAATTCTGAATACTCGGAACATTAGTTGAACCTTTACTAACAACTTTTCAAATAATCTAAAAGCTAGAAATTAATGGTAAAGTGCGGAAAATTCTTATATAGATAAATAATAAAATTTGTTCTACAAAAAAAATCCCAAATCAAATAAAGTCTTGATGATAAAATCTTAAATAACACTAAATTTAGTAAATGTCTTTTCAATATCTCAATATCTACCACCATACGCGCCTCCGGCTTCGAAATCTGAAAATTTATTAATTATAAAAAGGGTGAGTATTTCATAAAAACACTCAGTAGGTTCAGCGCATATAATAGTTAACTTAGATAGCAATAGCACATATAAACAAGGAATTAAATTCTCAAATAAAGTATCTCGAGTCTCAGATAAAATCATACATTCAATATGCATGTTCTCATTCATTTAATATACAAGTTCTTATGCTTAAGCAAAATAATCTCATTCTTTATAGAAAAACAATCTCATACATATTGCATACTTCTCATAATTACAGTTTAATGCACATAATTGCCATGTAAGTTAACTAAAAAACTGCGCAAGTTTTAAATAAATAGTTTTTCTAAAAGAAAGAACATACAACAAAGAAGCTTTTCAAATTTAAGCAAAAGTCTTGAAGTCGCCCAATTACACTCGCGCCTCGTCTAGCCAAAAGAATTGAATTATCTTAGTATAGTAAAAATAATTTCTTAGAAAAGAGAAAATATAAATTTAGGGACTAAATTTAATAATTCAATAATGCAGGGCTAGGGACCAAAAGGTGAAAGTCAAAATTTAAGGGTTGAAAGGTAAAATCAGAAATTTGAAAATCCCTATATAACTAAGATCAAAACTAGAGGGACTGATTTGTGAGTATACAGAGACCTAAGGACCTGAGGTGCCAAAATTATTTAATAAAACCAAAATCATTACTTTTTCTCTCCCAATTTGGCAGAACCAGGAGAGAATCGAATAATAGAGAGTTCAAGAGGGGGACAAGGTGATGTGCGTGCGACAAAAATCGAAGGGTAACGCCGGCTATATAATTCCGACAGAAGAGTTCTACACATGGCTTGAAATTTAATCTTACCCATTCCTCAGTTTCAGCAGAACTCGATTTGGGAACAAAGAAATAGAGGCAGGCGTTACTGAGGGAATGGTGGGTTCTGTGAAGACGGATAAAGGCAAGCTTACGGCTGCCGGCGACTCGAATGGTGGTTCGTGAGGCAGAGGTCGACGACGAAGGGTGTAGCGACCAAGAGTTTTCAAGAAAATTTTAAAACACGTTTTATCAAGTCACTATAGTCTTCCGGTTAACTAATACGATTTTTATTCTCGCACTCGTCTAGTTAAACATTGCAGCTCTAATTTTATGCCTTCGTCTCAAGCCTATAAAATTCCAAGTCATTTTTCTTGTTTAAAATTCAATAAATGTTCACTTAATCGAGCAAAACTTCCCTCCATTTGACACTAAATCGCTAGAAATTATCCAATTTGTTTTACCTTCCTTCACCCCATTAATGCATATTACATCCAAGAATCCAGCAAACATTCCCTCAATTCTTACACTCAATCCCACTTTTTGCTCCCAGCATTTATTTCACTTCCTTCTTCA
>CAVNYN010235395.1:0-10919 GCA_963692815.1 Nyctanthes arbor-tristis
TCGACACTATAGTTTGATAAAAAAATGTACATGCAATTTATCTGTTTATCTTAACATTTAATCGTGACAATTTTCGATAGTTATCTGTATATTTATACAGTTGAACCATAGATATCCACAGTTACATACTGTAAATTTAGACAATTTCCTTTCTCGAGAGTTGATACTTATGCTCGTGGCCTGTACGTGCCGACAAATTTCGGTCACAGACCAGTACAGTTGACTTCGTCTCGCCATTTTGAACAACATTCCCTTCTACAGCAATGTCGAATTCTTGCCCGATCGCTATAGATCTGACGATGAATGTGTGATGCAAGTCTTGATTTAGAGTTTCTTTAATTATGAAATTCTACGTTTGCAGGCTATTTGGGCATTGCTCAGCAAGTGTCAAGGAAGATTTTGATGAGTTTAATTACTTAGATTAGTACCCAGATGAAGAGATCAAAGAATTAAGGCTCTTAAAATTGATACTTCCTCCGTTCCATAAAAATAGGCCCGGTTACTTCTTACGCAGGGATTAAGAAAAGTGATTTAATGTGGTTGAAAATACAAAATTCACACTAAATAGTCTAATATACCCCTACTAAAGACTAGTTCTATTTAATGGATTAAAAATTAACTAGTTGTTTGATTAAGGGTATATTTGAAAGAATAATTAATTGTTCAATCTCATTTATATAAACAGACTATAATATAAGACAAACAAAAATGACAACTGGGCTTATTTTTATGAGACGGCGGGATATTAGAATTTTTATTTAGAGGTAATTTTATCCAAAAAAGAAGAAAAGTGATATGTTTGTATAAGTTTAAAAAGTGATCTAATTTTGAGGAAGGCATATTAAAAGGTGTAAAGTTTTGTAATTTCCTCTTTAATTATTGCTGCCTGAGGGCATACGGGGCGTAACGGTGGGGGAGCACGGGGAGGATCAACAATGCCTCAACGTGCACCAATTAGTTCATATGCGCCGACTATTCTTCTATGAATTCCCCCACTCATTTTTTCCGGCTTTCATCTCCGCCAATTCTTTCTTTCTTTCACTTCCATGCTTTCGGATTTATCGCCACTTTGAAACCCTAGTTGTCGCCGCACGACCCATCGGAGCATGCCTTCAATTCCTTAAATCTGAAGGTAAATTCCAAATTGAATTATAGCGAGTATAACCTGCTACTCTCTTTCTTGTATAAGAGCTTATTTTTCTGCATCTGGTTTGTCCTGTTTCAAGAAGTTGATGGGGAAGAAAGTGGAAAAATTCGGCACTTCTGAATGAATTTTACTGGATCTATATTTTTCCTTTTTGGATTGAAGCATAATTAGAAGCTAGAAAAGAAAGAGATGTTTTTTTCTTTCTTTTTCTCTCTTTGATGACCTGTATGTTACTCTGCGTGTTCATACCATTTGTAATTTCATAGAAAGTTTAGGTATGCGTTTTTTTATTAAAAGTGGAGTTTTGGTTGCTTTTCTTCTTTGATCTTTCTCGTTCTCGAGGTGCCACAAATGTTACCATTCTATAATTCAAGGTCTATAATAATAACATATTAATGAAGTGATTTGAATTTCACAGTTCATGGTCGCTCTTTTGTCTTTAATTATTTCAATAGTTTTTCCATATTATTATGTGTATTTACTTGCCTGATGGTGTAAAGCTCTCTTAATCTGTTCATAGATTTTTGTGTGAATCTAGACTAAGTTACATCTTAGCTGGCAAGTAGCAAACTACCATCGTTTTATTTGCATGAAACAGGATTTCCAGTAGCCAATTTATGTCTGCAGTGGATACAAGTATTTCTTAATTGATCATCGCCTGTAGCTTCTAATTTGCTCTTATACATCAATCTCTTACAATGGATCGCAAGGACACATCAGGTTTTGTTAGTGGTGGATGTGGTTTTTTCGTTTTTTGGAATCTTTCTTTTCATACTTAGGTTAGTATTGCCCTGCTTTTCTTCTTGACTTTAAACCTCACCGATCCAACAACCTTTTGTTTTCATAACTCTTATAATTGTTTGTTGGTCTATCTCGAGCTGTGAGTTAACTGTGCATGGACAGCACCTCCCACCAACATGCTTCTACTTTTGCCTCTGTGTCAAAAGATCTAAGCAAATTTGTCAGTTATCCGGTTATTACTGCTCCAAATCTTTATTCACCCGGTGCGTCAAGCTCCTGTTATTCCAACGGAAGCAAGAGAAAACGAAATAATGTTAATGGGCTCCTTAACTTGGAAGATGGATCTTCTCTGGTTCTTGGATTGGGTAGTTCATCAAGCTTCTGCACTGGTATATCCTTGGGGAAAGAAGTTGAAGAGTCTTCTATTGATCTTGGTCTAAGTATCAATTCCCACCTAGGAGATGACCGGACATCTAGTCCAGCTAAGTCATCCACAGGGGTTGCGAGTAAACCTGAAGCGAGGGAGCCTAAACTTGACATAGAATTAAGTCTATCCACTGGGCCTGCTGAATCTGATGTCACCACTGTTACTCAAGTTTCCAATCCTTACCCAAATAATTTGGGATCACCAGCGCGACCCGCGACATTTCAACTCATAGATGAAGGATCAACATCTTCTCGTTGGAAAATTGGACCTCGTGTGTCACCGTTGCGAAATGTAGAGACTTCCATTCCTCAGAACCAAGTCCATTGCCACAACAATCCTGCTTCAAAGACGCCAAAGGTTTCATCGACTCCAACCTTGACACCAGGCTTGGTGGCTGGTGCTTCTGGGTCGGTTAACAAACAACAACACAGGAGAACTCGTGTAAAAACCTGTAGGTTTGAAGGATGCGTCAAAGGAGCAAGAGGTTCTTCCGGTCTCTGTATTGCACATGGAGGTGGCAGAAGGTGCCGGAGGGAAGGCTGTCAAAAGGGGGCCGAGGGCAGGACAGTTTTCTGCAAGGCACATGGAGGTGGGCGACAGTGCCAGTATCATGGGTGTACTAAGAGTGCTGAAGGAGGTACTGAATACTGTATAGGACATGGTGGTGGTAGGCCTTGCAGTCATGAGGGATGTACTCGTGCTGCAAGAGGTAAATCTGGCAGGTGCATTCGCCATGGGGGAGGCAAAAGGTGCAAGATGGAAAATTGCACTAAGAGTGCTGAGGGAATATCTGGCCTCTGCATATCTCATGGAGGTGGTCGTCGCTGTCAGTATCCTGCTTGTACAAAAGGTGCTCAGGGGAGTACATTGGTCTGTAAAGCTCATGGTGGTGGCAGAAGGTGCACATTTTTTGGGTGTACAAAAGGTGCGGAGGGAAGTACTCTGTTATGCAAAGGCCATGGTGGAGGGAAAAGATGTACATTTGGGGGATGCACCAAGAGTGTGCATGGGGGAACTCAATATTGTGTTAGTCATGGCGGAGGCAAGAGATGTGCCATGCCTGAATGCACTAAGAGTGCGAGGGGACGCACAAACTATTGTGTCCGTCATGGGGGTGGAAAAAGGTGCAAGTTTGAAGGATGTACAAAAAGTGCACAAGGAAGCACTGACTTTTGCAAAGCGCATGGCGGTGGAAAACGATGTTCCTGGGGACAGTTAGGTTCTGAATTTGGTGGTCAAGGTACTATTCCATGTGATAAGTTTGCTAGAGGTAAATCTGGCCTGTGTGTTGCCCACAGTGCACAAATTCAAGATAAACATGTGCACGAGAGTGTCCCAGAGGTTTCTAGAATCCAGGACCCATGCTTTAGCACAATATCCCAGTTGAGCGAGTTCTCTGCAACTGAAAGCTATCTTTCCAATCACATTGGTAAATCAATGGTTCCAGTGCTTTATGGACAAGAAATGATTTCTATGCCACATCTACCACCGGAAAAGTTTGTACTGGAAAATGCTAGCTTAAGTCCAATGTCTGTTCCAGAAGGCAGGGTGCACGGAGGAAGCTTAATGGCAATGCTTAGAGGAAGTGCAAGCAAAAATACCCAAGTTGGTCGAGCTGTGGAGCCCATGGAATCTTGTCCTACACCCCATGCGTGGGTGTAAGTTACGTTGATCCCAGGTTTCTTCATAGGTAGTTCTTTGTTTGTATGGTGTCACTATGTATTGTACGGTAAATTGCACTTTCACCGTCTTAGGGTTTTTTTCATCTCGTTTATTGTATCATAATGTGCTTTGGGTTTGTACAGTTAATTTGGTTTAGTTTATAGACTATTTGAATCTTGCCGTGAATACTTACAAATGATGTATGTATTACTGTCAAGCAGTTTTTTTCTGGGAGATTTTTCATGTGACCTATTATATTTCTAATATCTCGAGAAACAGACTCGAAAGAGAGAAGAATGAAATGGAAGGAATGAACTTGACTTTTTTATCTAAAGACTGGAACATATTAGCTGACTGGTAAACGCCCGGGTGAATCTGCTCAACGGGTAACCGATCATCTAACGACACAAGTTGCAATTTTGCCAAAGTTAGATTGAAAGGGTATATGCCCCAATGGATCGCAATCGAAAAGCGAATGTCCACATCCTTAAAATGTTGAAAAAAATGTAATGGGGCATTGGCATCACAATTCAAAAATGGCGGTCAAGAACTAAAATCTCAACCCTTTTATCTTCTTCACTTCCAATTTAAAAGGGAAAGGTGGCACTGTGCAGTAGACAGACTACAAAAGGTGAATATTACTGTTAGATATATCAAAGAAACTGGATGAAATTTTACCCAGCAATAGAAGAACAGTTGAGTCAAACACTACATATTAAACGTTATATTTGAAGAGATGCTTTGAAATAGAATCTATAATTTTTATTTGGTTCCGTAACATGCATTTGTAAATAAATATCCTTTAAGGTCTCAAACATGAGATCAACCAGAAGAAAAAAAAAAAAAAAAAGAATCACACTTGGGTAACAGTACTATAACTATATCAAGAAAATGATAACAGAATTTTGATTTACTATTAAACTTCTCCAAGCGTCACATGCCCCTACCCTCAACCTGACTCTCTTTTGAAGTACAAAAAACAAGCAAAAGGTAACCATAAACCATCACAAGACTGACGTGACCCGAACTGAATTATCAGCTGACCCGGTCAAAAAAAGAGGTAAAGTCGGATGCCAGTCCACTGTTGTTATAGGTCCGTTGTGACAAAGAGTTCTCAAACCAGTTGTATGACCTCGAACCTGCTGACAGCACATGTCAGATTCTTTTTTCTTTTGTTCCTATTTTTTTGAAAAAAGAATAATAAATACGTAGTTTTTTCTGATGGTAGCTCTTCCTTTTATCAAAATAAGCCACTTATCATTCTATTTAATCACTGAAAGCAATTACTTATTTCAATACTTTTACTTAAGCAGAACAATTTAGCTTGGCCAAAACACTGCAAAGACTCAAAGACGAATATGTGAGCAGTAAGAAGTTTACCTTGTATATGGGTGCGCTAACTGAATTAAATGTCACCAGAAGTCGGCTCCCATTAGCATCTAATGCCATTTCATATTTAAACTGTGATGAACTATCCGTGTTGTAGAACCTACAATAATGAACCTATTAGAATTGACCACACCCTCGTCACACAGGTTAATCCACCAAACTATCTTGCTAGCTTATTTCAATTATTAACAGTCAATTTTCTGACAGTCAATTCCGGTAGCCATTGTCTATTAACCATGGGATGCATCGAGAGGGCAAAAACATCAAATTCTGTTTGTGCAAGTATGTGATTGCATCAAGTTGCTGATCCGAAGTAATAAGATATGGAATTCCTATAAACAAATAGACCTCCTACCGGTTGTAATTTCCTGACCATAGAACTTTGCCTTGATTTTGCAAGCTCCATTCAATTATCTGTCGCACCAAAAAAAACAAAAAAAAAAAAGTTAGTTAGACCAAAGGCTTAATGCCAATTTTGACAGGTATAGAAAGAGAATGCAATTGCATCATAAATGAGACTTCAATGTTGAATGATTGTTGCTAAAACTTATTGCCTTTCCATCAGTGCCCAAGCTAAAGATACTGGTCTCATCGGGCCCAAAAAGAACAGAACCAATTGCTGAATCACGAGCAGGCCACCCAGTTACTTGCAGGCCAGCCGACATATCTTTCTCTAGTTAAGCCATGTGTGTTTGTTGTCAGATTCTTAAAACTATGATCTATGTATGAACAATTCCAATCTGTTGATGACTAAGAAAAAGGATACCAAACATATGAATCATTCCATCAGTTGCAGCAGCTGCTAAAAGCTTTCCATTATGATTGAAACACAGTGAAGTAATTGCTGGTGGATCTTTACCAAGTGGAAGCACTGCCTTCAATAAAATCAAAAGGAATTACTGATTCGTAACTGTTTTACCCGGAAATGGGGGAAAATGAAAGAAGTATAGATGAAAGAGAATGCTGCATTCACATACAATCCTGCAATACCGAAAAGACATACCATGGCCTTCCATGTCCTCATGTTCCATACAGTTAATGATGCAAAGCCCTTATCATAATAACTAGTGCCCTGCCTGCAAACATAATGGAACACTTTCAAAAATGAATAAAGGAATGGGGATATAATAGGCATTGCAACAGTGATTTTCCGTTACAGAGAGGAACTATAAAGCAAATATTCATTGGCGAAGAATCAGTCCAAATCAACAGCCTAATATGCCACAATATATATTCAAGAACAACCAGAGTATCAGAAGGCTTAAAAACTTAAGAGCTCCATTGATTGAGTGATATAATTGAATACATAAAAAATTTGTATTGCAGAATTTACCTTCTAGACGCAGCCGCAGAAACAAAAATCGGTTCCACGGGGCTGCATTTTAGGTCCAAGACACTGAATGATAACAATGAAACGAAAAGAATCAAAGAAGTGTGTGAAACACAGCCATACATAAATTTATTCTTCCCATGATGATGCTGAGAGGAGGTCAAGCAAGGAAGAGGGAGGGAGGGAGGGACAGAGAAGGCCAATAGAAGAACACGTGACAACCTTGGGTATGCTTCCTCTGAATTGAGATCACAAACAACTCGTTTTGCATCAACATTCCATGCTTTAATGCCTCCATCAGCAGTGCCTATGAGTAGCTTTAGTCAAATAAACAATCAAACGAAAATATCAAATGTCCACTCTCAAATAATCAAAACATAGCTCAATATGTTTTGACAGACAGTCATCCTTTTTGCAATTAAACGCGTAACACCCAAGGACATACCAAACGATCTGACTTGCAGTCCCACTCAAGAGACATGATCTCTGCTCCACAATAGATAGTTGCGTTTTTAGACGTTGGTGCTGATGAATCATATGTCCGTATCCTTCATTAAATATATGGAATCAATAAAGGGAAGATCAAAGATTTGGTAGGTCTTCTATAATTAATAGCTTGAGATTGAAGTGTGCTACAACTTAATGAAATGTTAGCCTTGCATTTCCTTGAGTTACATTGCAACTTCACAACAATATACTTACCTGACCGTGCCATCTAGTGAAGCACTAGCAATATTGTCTCCAGTTGCAGAAAAGCGGCAACAAGTAATTGGACTTGTGTGGCCCAAGAATGTGTCCTGGAAATGAAGGAGACTACAAACTTCAATTGCAAAATTAATAAGCAAGTAATAAAGTAGCAAAATACCTATAAAACAAACAAATTCGAAGAGTTGAAATTTTTCTTAAAAGAATATGTAAAACTCAGTATGATTGTTATCCGAAAAAACTTTACATGGAAAACTGCTTTCACTTCTGGAAACTCTTCATCTCCTTGTACACCTGATCCACTTTCTGAAACAGCATGATTTATAGTTACTATAGCAAATTCCTGGACAACCAAGATAAGCAAGGAGCCCTAACCAAACCAACGGTCTCTTTTTTGAACACTTGAATTAACATATAACCAAACAGCTCATTCGATGGTCACTTCCAGCAAACTGTTAGAGCATTTGGATCAGCAGTTCATAGAAACTCTTGATCAGTTGGTAAAATAAAGATAATATTACACAGACAATCAAACTCAAGCTACTTTTCTACCTATATGGTATCCGTTATACATTCTGCAGGATTTCATATAATTGAAGACTTTAATACTTGGTTGGATAAGCATTTAGATAGATATGTAGGTTGGTTAATTTCATTGTTGTCACAGGAAATTCCATCTAAGCCAAAAAGTTGTAAACGGGGTCCCTCTGTTAATTTATCACATTTATAAAAGAGTGCTCTTCCGATCTCATAAAAGAATTATAATGAACTAACCAACAACAGAATCATTTTGGAACATTTGAACAGCATCACTTCTCCAACTACCATCACCCGGGTGGAGGTTGGTGTAAGAGCTAGAAGCATGGCATTCTGCACGGTGAGCATCATACTGGTACTGGAACGATTCCTTCCATCTATGAGTGAAGTGTCACACACTAGTGCACTATCTGAAAAACTAGAAGGAAGTACAGCTTCATCTGCAGCACCAATTACTTGGTCAGAGAAGCTGCCTGTTCCACGGCCTCCTAGTTTCCTTACTGAAGAACTATAGGGGTAAAACACAGAAGTTAGTGAGAATTAGGCTCCAAATAAATTTAGACATCAGAGAAACTAACCTCCTTGGATGACGCAACTGTGCCTCTTTCTCCTTCAGCAAAGTCTGAAGAGTAGATAACTTGACATTAAGTTGTTTATTCTCTTTCATCAGATGGCTCACTGTATTCCTTTCAGAACTTATCTTCAATAAAGCAGGGATCCGTAGATTAGCAAAGAAAAACTAGAGGACCCCAATTTTCTGGCGAAAGTTATATTATTGTAAAGAATTAAGATTTCTACATGTTTATAAGTAGTAAACAACCTCCTAAATCCTAATAGAAGAAATGGATTGGGAAGACTAAATCCAAAGGAAACCTGCCTAACATATTTTAAAATTATGAAGTTAGAACTGGTTTTCCCCTAAATAGCTAACTTCAATCCCGAACTAACAGCTAGATAATTAGTATTAAGAAAAAAGCAAGGTATCTCTATTATTTTTAAAAACAAGAAACATCAGTCGAGACAGTCATTGACTCCTTTTAAATGGAAAATATCGAAAATGAATATTTCAGGTGAGACAAATATGCTGTGCTGCAGCGCTAAACAACAAAAATTCATGGTGTAGGATATGAGTCCCATTAAATATCTCACTCAAGAAATTCCTAACAAAAAGGTGCAAGGACTGAAACCACTCCTCTGAAAAGTACACGCGAAACTGTGGATCCAAGTGTGGATTCTGAATATATGGAATTGCTGCATGAAATATTTGAGAACGCTGTCATGAATTTGTTTACGGTAATAGAAGAAAAGACTTAAATATATGTTTCAGAGCTGAGAAAATCTCATCAAACAATTGCATCCATCCAAGGATCAAAGAAATAGTCGACTTCCGAGATTGATACTCAATAATAACAAGGAAAGAACACCCACCAAACCATGAACTCCAATTGTCATCTTGCTGCAACAAATCATAGCCAACGATCCCCAAAAACTCCATCACCTTATCTTTCCTTCCAAACTTAATTCCATTAACAATGTAATATCGCAGAATAGACTGCTCTAATCTCGACAGTATAGCAAGAAATGTAGAATAGGAATGAGAAAAACACCGCTTGAAGAAGCTTAGCAAATCAAGCAACTTTTCGGCCTCGAATTTGGGGATATAGACAGAGAAAATCAAGTCGAGAATTTTGTCCACTTCAAATCCCTTGCCAATATCAGTTCCCAGCTCTTTTCCAAAAGACTGGAGAGTTTCGGTAAATCCTCTGAATACCAGAAACTCTCTAACGAGCTCCACTGCAAATTGCATGTTCTCCATCCGCAGCATTCAAACGAATGGAAGAATTCTTGGGCTTACTTCGATTTTAACAAGGTGAGAACTGAACTTCAATTGATTCCAATTGCAACCTCGTGCCTGACCGTTAATTTAAGGGTTAATTTCACAAATGGTCCCCAATCTTTGCACTCTATCGGCTGGGTACCTAACTTTTTTTCCAATGCTACAGCACCTAACATTTCATAAATTTCACTAATAAAGTCCTCTCTAACATTTTTGCCTTTAGTTTTTAAATTAAAACAAAAAAATTCTAAACAATAGTTAAAATAAAAATAAAAAGGAAAATAACACTTTCCCCACTTACCTAGCAAGCTACCTAGCTCCATTTTACTTTTCTAAGGAAACTCTTTGTGTTTTAGTTTTTTATTTTCATTTAAAAATACATTTTGAGTTTTCTATTTTGAGATTGCTGTTTGAGAAAATAAAAAATATGTTCTGATTACTATTTTAGAAAATTATTTTTAAAAATATAAAATAGAAGTAAAATGAATATAAAAAGAAAAGTTGGGTTTTAAATGTGACTAATGTAAAGTTTAAAATTTGAACACATATTTTCTAAGTTTTTTAACTTTTAATGCAGGAAACATAAAAAAACAAGAAAAAGTCGTTTTTAATTTTCTTTACAAATTTTAAAATTGGTTTCTGAATTACATTTTTTCAAAATATAAAAGAGCGCATTTTCAGTGTTTTAGAAAAATGAAAAAGTCTAAAAACAGTAAAGAGAACGCAGCCATTTTTTCATGTCATTTCTAATAGCAGTGAGAGTAACAAATAGCAAAATTTGGGATCTCCTTTTCTACTATTGGAAATGACTAACGAAATATGTCATTTATACTGAGTTGAAATGTAGCTAGGTAACTAAATAAGTAGGGTGAGACTAAATTATTATCTTTCTTGTTTTTCAATTATTTTTTATTTACACAAGATTTTGCTTTTTTTTTTTTTCTTTTCCTCCCGCTGTCATAAATGACATGAAAAATAAGAGTTTATCTAGAAAAGAAAAATAGAGCATGTATTTGTCAATTTCGATCAGGTTAAGATAGGGGTAGAATGAGCACCTAGTTAAGTAGGCTGAGAAATTTTTATTTTTATTATTTTTACTATTTTTTAGAATTATTTATTTAAAAAGTAAGAATAAAAATGTCAA